>JANAVB010003200.1:25298840-25509868 GCA_029216955.1 Iris pallida
GAGGAGTCAGAGAGCAGGAGTGTTCCAAGTTTTTCGTCACCCTTGCTGGTTCCTGGAAGCTGTTCGCAGAGGGCGAATAAGCTTTGAGCAACGGTGATCATTCACCCCAAATTCCATCTCTCGCCTGTCACCCTTCTGTTGCCTTTAGCAGTTCTGTCAGTATCTTCTTTTTTAGAAGGCACTACTGCCAGTTTGCTACGATCACGAAAATCTCTTTAGATTATTCGTGAATTATGATATCTTTTTAGATCTCGTAATTTGCAGAATCCTTCTGGATCTTTGTGCAAAACCTTCTTTAAGGAATTGCATTTGAAACATTGTCTTTACAACTGTTTCAGTTTCTGTATTTCCATCGAAAAGCGTGCCCCGGCGTTCCCGACAATAACAGTTAATTGCCCAGCCCGATACGAGTTCTGTTCGAAAAAGCTTATGTGTCGTCCCAGCCCGAATAGTCTTAGGCCCAGACAGGACCGACCCATATATAAATGTTTCGAGTCTTATATCTCGGTCCATAAGAGAAGTCCGGCTCGACCCGAAGCCCATGTCCAGCTCGATCCAACATAAAGGTTTGTCTGGCACAGTGCAGCATTTTCAGGCTAGGAACCAACGGGTCGCTGGATCAGCTCAAATAAAGTTTCTATAGGGAGTACAATTTGTGTTTTGTATTCTGTTGTTACTACAGAGGAATTCAGCGCTAAGCTACGGAGGAGCATGATTTATCGGAAGCCATATATCGTCCTTTCCAGTTCTAAGTCGTCATTGCAATTATTTAATTATTGAATTTTTTTGAGTTTGCATTCCACTTATTTGCCCAGTTCTAAGCTTGTCATTGTAGAAGCTACGATGGCAGAAGTAGCATCGCCGGGCCGGCATGCACCTGCATGCGGTGGGGGTTGGGGAGAGGGGCAGATCTCGCTGGTAGAGGGGGAAATCTCGTCGACGGGCGATAGAGGTCGTGGATGGGGGAGGATCTCGCCAATGTGCGACGGAGGTCGAGGAGGGGGACATATCTTGCCGGTAGAGGGGGGCCCTTAGCATACAGGAGGTGGGCGGTAGGCAACATCAGCTAGCAACGGGAGGGAGGGGGCATGGGGAGAGAGGGACGTGCGGGGAACATGAAATAGGGAGGAATATTTTGGTCACAAAAGTTCGGTCAAAAGGGTTGACCGTGAGTGTAGGACGGTTTCCATCAAAAGTGGAGGATGTCATACATTATAGTAATTGGGTGAGGTACACCTTGAATATGGGTTAAAAAAAGTGGGATGCAACTCAAATTTTCTCTTAGTTATTGTTATTCACAACTTTTGTTTCCTATATATTTTCATTTTTAATCACATGGCTTTGATTTTCTCATATGCTTTCACTAAGTATACTCACACACATTTGTCTGTTTGCATTGATTTGCTAGAATCTGAGTACTGATTTTTAGTATTGCTAATTTCTATTTTATAATTTGTAGCAAATGTTTTCCAGTAAGATAACAATGACAGTGTCCGAAAAGCCCAAGGAAGCCCAAGCTCGTACAGATTCAAGGCCAGGCACAGCCCGGTTCGAAACCATCGTGCCATGGGTTATATGCCGTGCTGGACTTAGATTTTTGCCCTTAGGTCCGGCCCGGCCTGCTATAGTATAGGCCTGAGGGGCCTAACCCAGGTCCGATCCGGCCCAACCAAATTCGGGCCGGCCAGGTCGGCTTGGGCCACTTAACATCTTTGATGGTGCCTAAGGCGGAGAAGAAGCCGACGCCGGCAACGCCGACGCCCCAGTAGTACTTTACTGTCCGACGGCATCGACGATGCCCCAGTAGTACTCTACTGTCCGACTCGATGTTGTCGCCGTAATTGCTCCTCAGTTCTCACCCACATCTGACCTTTTTTTGGAAGTGAGAATGCCAAAAATGTGACAAAAAGGAACAATTAATCTTATCAACACTTTTTCTCTTCTCCCACATTTGCAATCAAAAATAGAAGTAAGCAAAACCATGGTGTAGTTCCAAAAAAACTCCACTTCAGCCTAAGATCCGTGAACCAAACATACCTTAGAACAATTGTGATCACAACTCAAATTAAAGCCAAAATTTCAACTTGATACTCTCAACTATTGTATTTTTTCAACTTAATATTCCAAACTTTGAATTGATACCTCAACTACTATTGTACAACTTAATATCCTATTGGTGTTAACATAAAAATAAAACGACAAAAATATCACTACCTATATTCCCTCCCCACTTTAACTGGCCAGAGAGCGGTGACAGGAAGAGGGGGGCACGAAGGGGCGGTTACAGTCAACTTCATCATTAACTGATGAAAGATACCAAGTTAAAAATATTTAATAATTAATGTTATTAAATTCTTAAACAGAAAAAAATAGAATATGAAGTTGATAAAATATAATAATTGATAGTATAATTAAGCCCAAATAACATAGGCAATGTTGTAAATATGGATAATTAATATTATTATTTGGTGTACATAACCTATGTCTTTTGGTTATCCATAACCTATGACATTTGGTTATCCATAACTTATGTCTTTTAGCATTTCTTCTTTAATTATCATGATGATGTTAAACCTCCATTGTAAGTCTATATAAAGGGCTTCTCAAGATGATTGAGACAAGTGAATGAAGAAACAATTTCTCCATTTTTCTATCTTCATTTTTTTTGCTTTACAATACGTTATCAGCACGATGCTCTAGAAAATAAAAGAAGGGAGAAATAGTTCTCTTAAGAAAAAAAGGTATTGAAGTGGTAAGTCTAATCTTATACTTAGATATATGCATGTTTTAGTAAATAAATACACGTTTGATTTATGTGTTTATAGATCGATTAGAACGTAAGTTTTCTAGATCTACTTTTTCTTTTACTTTTAAATCTAAATATGTATTGAACTTGTTCACAATTTCATTCAAAATAGAAAATTTATGATAATCTATTTAAAATTAGTATAAATTTTATTTATATATGTTTTCGTATGAACTATAAAATTAATCTAGAATATCTTAAAATTGTCTTCACTTATTTGGAGTTAGTTAATTTTATTAAATTAGTTCATGTGAATTGGTTATTTCTATTATTTTATTTATTTAATTCTATAGTGTACTACTTCACATTGTTATATATGTGAATCAAATTATATTAAAAATAAAAAAGTACCCAAAATATATTATTATATAATGATCACATTGTTGTATATGTGATAAACATAAGATATAATACTCTTTAGTAGCATTTTATCACATTGTTGTATATGTGATACACATAAGACATAATATTCTTTGATAGCATTTTATCACATTGTTGTATATGTGATACACATGAGATAATATTCTTTGATAGCAATATAATTCTTTAGTAGCATTTTATCACATTGTTGTATATGTGATACAGATAAGACATAAATTCTTTGATAATATTTTATCACATTGTTGTATATGTGATACTTCTTTGATAACGGTCTACCACATTGTTGTATATGTGATACACATAAGGTATATTCTTTGATAGCGTTTCTTTACATTGCGGCATATGTGAAGTTTTGTAACCTTTAAAGCGCTTATCAATTTTATTATTAATTTACATCTAATATAATTATTTTCTGTCATGTAGATGTCGAACTTGTAAAGTTTGAATTCAAAGCTCTTGATGTGAACAGAGATAATTATTTATCATGACAATGGATACAAAGTTATAATTGCAGTCCAACAAGCTTGATGGTACTATTAAGAAGAAAAATAAAGAAAGTTCTAAAGCCAAGGCCAAGACTTTGATTTGATTTTTCTATGACATCATATCCATGATGATCTAAAGATAGGATATCTATGTGAGGATGATCCATTGAATTTGTGAACATCTCTAAATGATAGATTTGACCACCAAAGGATGCTAATCCTTCTGACTGCTCAAACTGAATGGTTGAATTTAAGATACCATGAATGTAAAAATGTTAAATAATATAATTATGCTATGTTTAATATTGTTCCTCGCCTTAGATTGTGTGGAGAAAAAGTAACAGAGACTATAATGATTGAGAAAATCCTCTTATTTTTCATGCAAGTAATGTGCTTTTGTAGCAATAATAAATGAACAAGTGGACAACACCATCTAACAAAGGAAATCAAGTTACAAATGAACAGTTTGAGAAGATGCTAATGCAACTTTTATTTTTTTTTTGAATAAGTACTCGGTCAATATGTTTATTTCAAGTATTTATAAACTATTTATATTTGAAGTCATGCTTTTGGTTTCCATCATGGAATGTCTACCATGAGAGTTTTGTTTTATTGAAAAAAATATTATAAATTTAGAGTTACATTTCTATAATATGATATTATCATTTGAAATGTTTAATTTTTCTTATTATACTTATGCTAGCCAGAATATATAAGTTCATAATATTTTTTTTCTTCATGAAGTAGTAATGCATGCTTGTCATAAATATGACAAATATAGACATTGATTTAGTAATGTCGAGCTACTCAACAAGAGATTGAGAGATTGAAAGCATCTAAGAAAAATAACGTAAATATGTGTTTGGTAGATAGTGCTACAACATATATATCCAAGAAAAATGACTTAGATATGTGTTTGGTAGATAGTACTACAACACAGATGAATTTGAAGAATCAAAGTTTTGCCAAAGTTAGTATTTGACATGCATAAAGTGCCAACAATAGCTGGGCCAGCCATATAATTGAGGGCTTTGGAAGAGCACACATCATGTTACCAAATAGTACTCAAACCTATTTGCAGAATGTGTTATATTCAAGTAGTTCCGTAAAGGAATTTGTTAAGTTTCAAGGATATACACAAAATTGGTACCATATTGAAACTCAAATGATAACAACAAAGAGTCATTATGTAGCACATCTAATGTTGGGAGCAAAATGCTCAAATTAGAAATAACTTATTTTTTTCGGTGGGCTTGCATTTCACCACCATTGGCATAATTGAATCTAATATGAATGTGGCAAAATATAAAGCCAATGATCATGTCTTATATAACATTTGGCATGACCCTTTGGATCATCCGGGACAAACTATGTTCAATCGGATCATTGATGATCTTTGTGGATATTTATTAGAAAATTTTGATATTGGCTTATCGAAGAATCAACTATATGTTCCTTGTTTACAAGGAAAGATTATAAATAGACCATCTTTTCTAAAAGTTAAGAATGAGTCTTCTACTTTCTTGTAAAGAACATAATGAACATTTGTGGTCATATTCACCCTGCTAGTGGTTCTTTTTAAGATATTTTATGGTACTCATAGATGCATCTATTAAGTGGTCATATGTTTGTCTATTGTCTACTAGAAATCTCGTATTTTTTCGTCTTTTAGCCCAAATTATTAAACTTAGATCTCAGTTTCATAGTCACACGACTATATTAATTAGTCTTGATAATGCGTATAATTCATCTTAAAAGCTTTTGATAATTATCGTACATCATTAGTGACTGAGATAGAGCACCATGTTCCCCAGTGCACACACAAAATGGGTTAGCTGAGTCATTTATTAAACATCTTCAACTTATAGCTAGACCTCTACTAGTACAATCTAGTTTGTAAATTGTGGCTTGAGACATGATATTTTACACGTTGCATCTTTAGTTAAATTTAGACCCATTTTCTACCATATTATTTTATATATACAACTTGTTAGTGGTAAACAACCAAACATTTCACATTTGAGAAAGTTTGGATAAACAGTATATGTCCACTTCCATCTTTCAAAAGAACTAAGATGGGTCCCCAATGTTGTTTAAAAAATATACATTAGTTTGAGTTTTCTTCCATAATAAGATATTTAAAAATCAATGACTGGTGATGTCTTTACTACAAGATTTGATGATTGCCAATTTGATGATAGAGTCTTCCCGTCGTTAGGGGGAGGTATAAGTAACAAACTGTTCATATAGAACAAACTATTGCAAATTAATGGCGTGAATTGACATGGTATACGCCTACTCTATCGATCTTATTAAGTTCCAAGAACTCCACAATGTGATTATGAGATAAGAAAATGATACATTTGCAAGAAATTGTAAATCAATTACCTGATGCATTTAATGATGTCGTAAAGGTAACTATATGATATGTGCCAGCCATAATCATTGTTCCAATTGGACAAAATTCAAACAAGGCGGCAAATGAATGCACTACTATACTCAAAAGCGTGGTAGGCCTATAGGTTCCAAGGATAGTGCTCCTAGAAAGAGGAGAGCTAATGAAACATCTTATCCTGATAAAAGCCTAATAGTGGCTGGAGCTCCGAAAACAAATAATGAATATGTGCATGTTTTCAAATTCACTGAAATGCCTCTGGATGCCTCTAGAGAGGCACAGGTACCTGAAAATGAAGAGATCTCGATATTCCATGCATATTCAGGTGAATTATGAATAGAAAAGAACTTGTCATCGATGACATATTTAGCTATGCAGTAGCTACTGAAATATCAAAGGACAATGATGATTGTAAAATAAACTACGTAGTATAAATGAATGTCGACAAATAAAAGATTGACCAATCTGGAAAGATGCTATTCAAGCAGAATTAAATCTTTAGAAAAACGTGGTATTTTTGGACCTATAGTGGAAAAACCAATGTGCATAAACCATGTGGGTTTTAAATGAGTGTTTCGTGAGAAAACGAAGTGAGAGGAACAAAGTTGAAAGATATAAATCCTGACTTGTAGCACAAGGGTTCCCTCAAAGACCTGTAATTAACTATGTTAAGACATACTCTCCAATTATGGATGTTATTACGTTATATCCAATTAGTCTCGCAGTTTCTAAAAATCTTGATATAGGATTTATGGATATTGTAACTGTATATTTGTATGGAGACTTAGATATTGACATCTATATGAAAATTTCAGAAGGATTTACAATGCCAAAGACTAAGTAAAAAGAATGTGTTTAATTAATCTTAGATGAGCATTATATGGATTGAAATAATCCACAAGAATGTGGTATAATCATCTCATTATATATTTGACTAAAGAACGATACAAAATAGTCAAATTTACCCGTGTGTCTTCATTAAGAAATTTGAAAATAATTCTCAATAGTAGCAGTATATATGTGATATAAAACCTGATCAGGTCTCCTACAGAATTGGAGAAAATTGTAAACTATTTGAAGAATGAGTTTGAAATAAAGACTTGGAAAAAGACAAAACTTGGTCTCGGTTTGCAAATAGAACGAAGTTCTAGTAGGATATTAGTGCATCATTTTCGATATATTGAAAGAATTTGAAATTGTTTTATAATGGATAAAGTACATCCACTAAGTAGACCGATGGTTATACGTAGGTTGGATTTGGATAAATGTCCATTACGACCAAAGAGAGAAGATGAAAAAGTTCTTGGTCCAGAAATATAGTATTTAAGTGCTATTGGAGCACTACTATATCTAGCCAATGCACAAGACCAGATATTGTATTTTCTGTTAATTTATTATCTCGATATAGTTCTGCACCTCCACTTATATTGAATAGTTAAACACATATTGAGATATTTTGTGGAACAACTGTCATGAGATTATTTTATTTATATGATTCCACTAACAATTCTTGTATAGTTGGTTGTGCAGACTCAAACATATTTCTAACATTCATAAGGGTTGCTCCAAACCGGTTATTTGTTTATTAATAACTATGCAGCTATATCTTGACGATCAACAAAGCAAGGTTCAATAGCAACTTTCTCTAACCATGCATAATTAATTGCATTACACGAAGCAACAAGAGAAAGTATGTGCTTGTGATCAATCATTCATCATATAAGAGTAAATTGTCAACTACTAACAGTTACAGATGAGCCTACAATAATATTCAAAGACAATAGGCTTGCATTACACAATTCCGAGAGGGATTCATCAAAGGAGATCGAATAAGCAACTTCCACCAAAATTATTTTATGCATATGAGCTCCAAAGGGCGAAAGTGGTCAAACGAAGTCAAGCAAATCCATTATATCGAGGGAAAGTATGACTCATGAAGAATATTTTTGAGTTTTGTGCATTGTACTCTTTTTCATTGACTAAAATTTTTTCCACTGGATTTTTCTTAGTAAGGTTTTAACGAGGCAACAAATGCGCATACACCACCAACTAATTAATGTTGAATATCCAAGGAGAAGTGTTGTAAATATGGATAATTAATATTATTATTTGGTGTACATAACCTATATCTTTTGGTTATCCATAACCTATGACATTTGGTTATCCATAACTTATGTCTTTTAGCATTTCTTCTTTAATTATCATGATGATGTTAAACCTCCATTGTAAGCCTATATAAAGGGCTCTCCTCAAGATGATTGAGACAAGTGAATGAAGAATAATTTTCTCCATTTTTCTATCTTCATTTCTTTGCTTTACAATAGACAACTTGTACTCCAACTAATTTTTACAAATTTGTAGTACTCTATAGAATTAGGGAAAAAACGTTTCACTGTACACAAATTTCTATTTTGGATACTCGTTCTTTACAAGTATGAAACATGACTAAATGACTTAAATAGCTTTATTGGTTAGTTCGACTACAGAAACTCATATAATAAAGGGTGCGACTATCCACACCCCCATGTATTATTTAGCACACCCCAAGTGCTAAGTACACCACATTTTAAATAAATAAAATTAATATAAATACTAAGTACACCCCACCAAATGACGAAAAATTCAAAGTTAAAATATTTAATAATTAATGTTATTAAATTCTTAAACAGAAAAAAATAGAATATGAAGTTGATAAAATATAATAATTAATAGTATAATTAAGCCCAAATAACATAGGCAACTTGTACTCCAACTAATTTTTACAAATTTGTAGTACTCTATAGAATTAGGGAAAAAACGTTTCACTGTACACAAATTTCTAACATAGGCGAGCTGTACTCCAACTAATTTTTATAAATTTATTACTCTATAAAATTAAGAAGAAAAAAAAAATTTCACTGTACACAAATTTCTATTTTGGATACTCGTTCTTTACAAGTATGAAACATGACTAAATGACTTAAATAGGTTTATTGGTTAGTTCGACTATAGAAACTCATATAATAAAGGGCGCAGCTATCTACACCCCCATGTATTACTTAGCACATCCCAAGTGTTAAGTATACCACATTTTAAATAAATAAAATTAACATAAATGCTAAGTACACCTTATCAAATGACCAAAATATTCTTTTCTATTCTAACCTAAAACCTATTATCATTCCTAAGCACATCCCACACCATTTCTAACCTCTCTACTCTCCTCTCTCCAACCGTTCCCCTCTCTTCTCCAAACCTAACGTCTTCTCCGGTCTCCTCTCTTCTCCGTTCGCCACACCATTACCGAGAAGCTTTCAGATTGTTAGGATGAAATAAATTTCAAAATTTTTTGGACGTATTCACAGTTCTTTTCTAACCTGGTCTGTCGAGCGCACAGACTGATGTTCGACCCACGACAGTCGAACATTGTTGTGCACGTTCGGCCAAAGTGGATCGAACGGAAGATCACCAGTTCAACCTGTTTTGGTCGAACAATTGGGAGGACATTGTTGTGCACGTTCGTCCAAAGTGGATCGAACGGAAGATCACCTGTTCGACCTGTTTTGGTCGAACAATTGGAAGGCTGGTGGGATGTGCTAGAAAAGTCATGTGGATATATGGATCTTTTAACATTAATCTATTTTTCAACTTAAGTTATAAGGATAGCCGCACCCTATAATAAACTCAAATGAGAACTCAAAATTAAACCTTGCCATAAGAAATTTCTTTGAACGGAACACGTGTCAGGTCCAGTCTCCAAAACTACCAGGCCGATTTCTATATAGTAGATTTATTTGTCAAATTAAAAAATATATATACTTCTGATACGTAACGTACGACTGGGGGTCCATGGCCCGCTGGAGTTATGGGTCCTAATTCAGATGAGAAACCCTAATCCAATAAAAAGGGAAAAGAAACCCTAAATCGAGTTAGGGTTTCGTAACAGCCGTGAAAACTAGCACAAATATTTCTTCTTTAACCAAATAGAGTTGTGCAAATTACATCAGCATAATAATAGTAGTAGTAGTAGGCAGTAGTAGTGGTGGTAGAGTAGCAGCGGTAAGTTCAGACTTCGTCCTCGTGGAGGAGCATGTTAGGGATCCCCTTGGTGATGGGGAACTTCCTCCCGGTCTCGGGACAGACGAGGCTCCCTTCCTCCACATGGATCTCCAGGAGGGCGTGGTGGAAACGCCGCAAGAACTCCTCCGACTGCAGCAGCGCCGACGGATGAGGATCCGCCGCCGCCGCCGCCGTCGCCTCCTCCGCCGGTAGGTCGGAGTATCCGGCCGACCTCGACGCGGCGACTAGGGCCTTCCAGTCGATCTTGGGGAAGACGTTCCTGAGGAAGTCCGGGTTGAAGTCGACCTCCTTCTCCATCCACTTTTCCGCCTCCAGCCGGAGCGGAAAGCCGTTGGCCACCCCCTTTATGTTGGAGGAAAGCATATTGTGGGTCAGCAGCCTCATCTCTCCTTCTCTTCTCTTCTCTTCTCTTCTCTTTTTTTTTTTATGAATTTGAATGAATCGGATCATCAATGATGAGATTATATGTATGTGTAACCGGGTCGGGTTCAGTTAGTGCCAAAACCTGACCCAGAGCCCGTTGGTTCTATTCTATGGGTCCAGATTTTTTTTTTAAAGGTGTCCTTTTTTTAAGGGGTTTGGAACCGTGTCCGTTCCCACGGGACCTCTACACTCTCGTGGGCAATGGGTCAAGATTTTCTGAGTTTATTTTTTCATCACATAACATAAGGGCCTCATAGGGCTTGTTTGGTAAAATGGATTTGCATTTGGATTTGGAAATCCAATTCAAATCCAAATTCAAATCCAATTCCAAATTCAACTCCAACCAAACATAGGATTTGGTAAATTATTAATTAGCTATTATAATTATAGTCATAATTAATAATTAAATTATTATTATAATTAATAAATATAATAAATAAATTATTAATTAGCTATTATAATTATAATTATAGTTATGATTAATAATTAAATTATTATTATAATAGTTATGATTAATAAATTATTAATTAAGATATAATGATGATTATAATGACGATTAATAAATTATTAATTAAAATTCTAATAAAATGTTAATTATTAAATTATTAAAAATAATTATTAATTCCGATGATAATTTATGAAAACTAACTATATTAGTTATTTTTATTAAAATAATAATAATTTTTAGTTATAAATTTTATTTAAAAAGTAATAATAATGACTAATTTTTAATTAACTGTTAGCTAATTTTTAATTAAATATAAATTAAATATTTTACAATAGTAATTATAAATTATATAATAACTATTAATATTATTAATTAAACTGTTATAATATATTAATTAAAATTATGAATTATTAAATATGATTAAAATATTATTAATTAAGATTATAATAAAATAGTAATTAATGAATTATTAATTAATATTATAATAAGACTAATAAATTATTAATTATGATTATAATTGGATATTAATTAATAAATTTTAATTAAGAGTACAGTTATAATTAATAATTTATTATAATTATGATTAATAAAATTATAAATTATTAATTAAGATTATTTTAAATTATTAATTAAAATTATTAATTAATAAATTATTAACTTAGATTATAGTTATGATAACTAACTATTAGTTATTTTTTATTAAAACAATAACTAATTTTTATTTATAAAAAAATATTTTAAAAAAATAATGACTAATTTTAATTAACTATTAGTTAATTTTGAATAAATTATAAATTAAATATTTTAACGAAATTATTAAAAATAACTAATTTTTTTCTTCCAAATCCAAATTTTGGATATGGTCATACTTTCCATATCCAAATTCATTTCCAACCAAACATAGGATTCCATGGATTTGGTTCCAAATCCATAAAATTCTAAAATCTAACTTCAAATACGATTTACCAAACGGACCCTTAGGCTGTAGCATTCTACCCAGGGAACAGAGTTCGGGTGTGGGACCCAGCAGTTTCTTTTGGTTTTCCAGGAAGTAGCTACAAAATACTGACTCTGATATCACAGGACATAGTAGGAGATATTGGAAATTTATCCATGTTTCTGAATCTAATAACAAATTGTAACACGATAAAATTTTGGAGCTATAAGTTGCATTTGAGCTTAAGATGGATTACTTCCCATAGTAATTTATCAAGCCTTCCACCTTTCCTTGAATAGGAGACTTTCATGGGTTTTGACAATATACAGCCTTGACGATGTTAGCTCAGATTCTTATCTACTTTGTGAAAGGAAAATGAATGTATCAAAGAGAAGGGAAAGAACTATTAACGTTACAATATAAGTTATGTACTTTAAACTGTATTTTCCAGTAAACTTTTGGATTTGGAGCCACTATTATCTCAGGCTGGTGGATTCTTAAAATGCTGTCAGATGCAATTTTCAAAACTGAGGTGCAACTTCCTTGAAGTTCAGTTGTTGCTCACTTTAAGAGAGCTATTTGTGTTGCACAGAATTCTGAGCATCAACTTTTGTTTTTTTTTTCCTTCTACTTCCAAGGGCATCATGGGTCATGCAATCAAAATTCTAATGTATTACATAACTTTATTTTCTGGTGCTCGAATTCTATTGAGAGAGGATCCATTAGTTCCTTCTACCCATTACATTATTCTCGTCGTCACCATCATCCTCCAAGCCTTTTGCCATAAAAATGCTCGTGAGTGTGGATCAAAACTTAAGATGGTCTCTTAATGAGGTTCCATCAAGTTTTTTTTTATTCAACCTATTGTCGACCCAATATGTTGGTTCCTGATTCTTGATCAATCCACTGAGAGAGAGCCTTCTTGTTATACCTAAAAGGACAAATGTAAACTTATCACTTAGCGGCCAGGAGATATTTCGAAGTCTCCTTTAAAGACTCTAGAAGAAGTGAGCTGATAATTATTTCTACAGGGAGCTATATCCTCTTTTGAGCTTACCATAAGTTCATAAGCCAAAGTACAAATATGATTACTGAAGCGTTTGGAATGAGCACTGTACATTGTCTATCCTCCTATATGTATTCTATCTGAATGATTGAGTTCGTTATCTACATTTTGGAAGATAGGCCATCAGTGAGAATTATAGTTTACTTCTGGATTGGATGTTTTCTCTCCAGATTGTTTATTGATAAGAGAATCATGACTTCCACAGATAGTAGACCTTGTTGAATTTATAGATCCTTTAGGTATCTGACTTTCTGTTCTGAGTACCAATTTGTCACGCCCCGATTCATAGAGTCATTTATTCACATATTTTATCTCTTGGAATCGATCGTCCTCGCTTGGGCGTGATGCCGTACAAGTCTGGTATTGCACTTGTACAAGGCAAAGATGGTACATAATCGATTATTCTTCAAATAAGAACATATTGCAGCGGCAGAAGCAGATAAATTGAATTTAATGAGGACAATCTTTCTTATCGAATAGAAGTACATCACTTCTTTATAGCAGCGGAGAAAAAGAGTAACTTGAAGCCACACAGAGATATGTAAACTTTATTCTCATTATTGATAATTGAAGAAGAGTACAAGACTTGATTTGAAGTACAATAATTACAGCACATCTCACTTTACATTGGAAACCAACTGAACAATGCTATACAGCTTACATTTGATATTTGGATACATGGGATTACCACTCGATATACTGACTTGGCTTACAATCTCACTGATACAACTGATTACAATGTTCCATACATTATGCCCTTTATAAACAGAAGACATCATCTTGTACAAGGAGAGCTTCTGTATGTCCAACAAATCTTCGATGCCGCGGGCCAATCAAGCCAATCTTCGTGTGTAGAACATTCCAAGCACGAGCACCTGCCCACAAAACGTGGGTCAGCACATCATCTATGTAGTGGCTATCTTGAAGTGTAACTTTATGGAGTTATGACATATGAAGTTGTGGTATATGTTTCACCAAAGAAATTATTTAATTTTGAAACGAAAGTTTGAAATTTAAATTAGTCGAGGATGAGATTAGATAGTCGTAAGTGAAGTTGGATGGTGTAATATCTTTATCCATGAGATGAAGGAGTACAGAACCATTAATGTGCCCATTTTCTAAATGCTTATATGTCTATAACATTTGGTAGAACTGTGAAGTTTACTTGTCCTCATGTTGATGTCTTTAAATCCACTCATACCATCACGAACCTTGATTCAACCATGTTTTTCAAAGTTGTATTGGGTTTAATTCTCGGTAAGAGATTATAGAAGAATTAGAAGACTATGCGACTTCTGTACAGAGGAATAGATCAAAGTTTTATTTTCTATTAAGGGGCATGCCAAATGTTAGTCTATATCAAGCTATTAGCATCCAAGGATTGCATAGTCTAAAATTGCTCGACACACAACATAGATATTAATGATATTTGACTATTTTAAGTAGTGGAAAAGAAAATTAGGATAAACATGGCATTCAAAACAGAGTGGTGAAACGGGTACATGAAAGGACAAGAGTCACTAGTCCAGGAGTCCTAAGGTGAACTTGTAAGGGAAGGGAAATAGAATTTGGGAAACTAAATTAATGTATGTTGTTTAAGTCCCTGTTATTACACCAAAACTCCTGACTTGGTTGAGGGTTAAATATTGTATAATTGTGACCCGTCCCTCCATTTTGGGCTGAGTTGGACTCATGTAGAGGTATATATTATATTTTTTAAATATAAAATACTATTAAAATGTGTGTCATGGAGCTTTGAACCTAGGTTACTCTAATACTATATTAAAGTCTCTGCCACTACACTAAAACTCAAGAGTTGTGGGTGAGGGTTAAATATTTATATTTTTCTAACATATGTGATCTACGTACTATTGTATTATGAGAGTAGAAAAATATTTGTGGAGTACCTAAAGGTAACTTATGGTTGTCTAAAGAAAGTTGGTGGAATGAGAAAGTCCGAAAGGTGTTTAAAGCAAGAAAGCTTCCTATAAATGTTGGGATATATATACCAAAACTTTTGAGATAAATTAGTTAAGAAAAAAAAACTAGTATTTTATGATGGTAATCCAATGCTTATGATTATTTATACAATTTGGAAATGGATGGAGGCCTAAAAAGTAGCAACCTAGGTTATGTTTAGTGTATTCAGTGTGAAGACACAAAATTACTAGTATGAGAAGGATGCTAAAGAGATGGATTAGCTATTTTCTCACTTGTTCAATAAGAACAACCTAGGGGATTTTAATACAGAAAACAAATTTCTTATCTCGAGTCATGAGCTATTGCAATTCTCGTAAAATTAAATTCAAGTTAAAGATGCTGTAAAGAAATTGAAAGTGAAAAAATGTTGTTACCTGGTATCCATACTAAGCCTTCAATATGTTTGAAGGCCACCTTGATTTGACTAACAAACTTACTATAGCAAAAACTTCTATGACTAGAGAATGTTTGAAGAATGGAGTAATATTTTTGTATCTAGCTTTAAAAATAAGTGAGATAGAGCAACACCATAAAGAGTTTTTGGCGGATATCCAAAATAATTGAGATAGAGCAACACCACCGACAGTCTTGTTATATCTTTGTGGTGTAAGAATGAAGTCATAAGTATTGTCAGGTCGAGTATAGGCATAAAAGATTGTTTGACATTTCACTAGATAGGTTGTCATTTAGCATTGTATTAGATTTCGTACAGCCAATCTGTTTAGTCATGTCATACGGAGACAAATTGTGATATCTTGTGTTTTGTCAGGTCATATGGAGACAAATTGGTTCTCATTTGACCTTATTAAAGAGGTGGGTCCAATATATCACCTTTCATTGTTCAAGTACCTCCACTTTCAGATTTGATTTGAAATCAATATGGGAACTGGATCAACACTCCAATGTGTGAGGAACATAATTTAGCATTATTTGCTTTGATGTTACAGTATTTGAAAGCCTCACTTTTTACAGGAGAAATTTTGGGTGAACTTAAATTCGAGGTTCAAGTTTCTTAGATACAGGTGGGCCACTTCTCATAAACTCGTGCAAAGTTAATTAATTAGATAAGTTTGGTGGCATACAATAAGAAGAGCACGTTTGCATCATATCAAAGTCCACCCATTCTTACATTGTTGGATATAAATACTGTACATTGTTGAAATATGCATGGAACAGACAACTTTGTCTGGATTTCATATAAGCAATGAAAATTGACGTGCATCTTTTTTTTTTTTTTTTGCTAATTGTAAACCGGCTCCAACTTCTCTAAAGTTTGTCCTACAAGACTCAGCCCCATTTTCTCATATAGGATCCAGAATATAATAACTTAGGTATCTATACCCTTTGCTGGAATTTTCCCTAGCATTACTCTATAACCTTCAAATGAAATGCTGACACAGACCTCTCTAAGCAATACATAGTTACACTTATTTCCAACATTGAGAGGTTAAATGAAAAACTGTCGATTCATGAAATAGTAAACCCAAAATAGGTGTTGCTCATCCACTCTCTTCCATTTCATAAATAATAGTCTTGTGTAGTGAAACTTCCTTGAATAGATAGCTCAGAGTGTTTTATTTTCCCTCTTACTTTGGAAGGGATAAAGTAATACTTCAGGCAAAATTTTATGTTTTCACTTTTTCATTCCTAAGGAGCAAAGGGGGTGGTGGTGCGTGTGTCACTGTGTGTGGGGAGCGGGGAGGCTTGTTATGCTGATAATATGAACTGTATGTTTCCTTCTACATTTACAACTAAAAGAAGAACGATTCTCTCATGTAAATCCTTTCTCCTTTGCAGCTTTCAGATACAGAGGTTGGTTCTTCTGTTGTATCAATGCTTGACAAGGAAAATGACCTGCCTATAGAGGGAAAGTTCACCTATGCATCCCTTTTGAAACAGCTATCATTAGATGTCGCTAGCACTGACGGAGACGGATTAAAAAATATGATAGCTTCTCTAGATGGATGAGCAATGAACTGGGTGAAGTAGATGACTCTCAAATAAATCCAAGTTCTGAGGTGTACTGGAGCACCATTCAAAGTGAAAGCGTTGCTGAAGATTCTAGCATATCCAACCAAGAGCAGTTAGACACATATTTAGTGGGTCCATCACTTTCCCAAGACCTGCTTTTCAGTATACTTGATTTCTCCTCAAACTGGGCATACACAGGGCAGCAGACCAAGGTATTACAACTTGTACATCTCATTCTTATATCAACCCTTTTGAAGTTATGTAGATAAGTCATTTAATGCTAGAAATACTTTCCTTTCAGGCAGATGACTTAATACTAATGGAATACAAATCACGGTTTTGCTTATTCATCCTTCCACACATTTCTTGTCAGGTTATAATTAGGGGAAACTTCTTGAAGAACAGAAAGGATGTGGAGAAGTGTAAATGGTCATGTGTGTTTGGGAAAATTGAAGTCCCTGCAGAAGTCCTAGAAGATGGAACACTCTGCTGTCATGCTCCACGTCATAAAACTGGACAGGTTCCTTTTTATATTACCTGCTCGAATAGGTTTGGCTTGTAGTGAAGTACGTGAGTTCGAATATAGAGAACGCAACATTCAGTATATGGAAACTTCAGATGCCTATAGTACCTGAGTAAGTGAAGTGGATCTTCATATACGTCTGGAGAAGCTATTATCTTTTGGATCAGTTGAGCAACCAAAACCAGGTTCTGGAGGCGTAATTGAGAAACAATACTTGAGAATGAAATAAATTCACTAACGGTGGATGGCGACGATGAGTGGTTGAATACATTGTTGAGAATCAATAAGGGACTTTTAGTCCCACATCGGAATTTGTAGTATGTAGAGGAGCTAGACTCCCTATAAGTAGTGAAGTAGTCCATCAATAAAATTCCACCAACTATTATTTTCTACAGGTATCAGAGCCAAAACTCTCTCTCTCTCCACAAAAAAAAAAAAAAAAAAAAAAAAAATTTAACACTCTCCCCCCCCCCGAGCAGCAGCCCCCCCCCCCCCAACCCCACCCTCCCGACCCCCCCCCCCCCCGGAGCAGCCCCCCCCCCCCCCCCAAACCCCCCCCTCCCGACCCCCCCCCCCCCCGGAGCAGCCCCCGACCCCCCCCCCCCCCGGAGCAACCCCCCTACCTCCCTCTCCCACTCTCGACATGGAAACCCTAACCCTAGCCCTAGCAGCCCCATCAAAACCCTAATCCTAGCCGCCAAAAAAAAAAAAACAAAAAAACACAAAAACAAAAAATAAAAAAAAACAAAAAAAAACAAAAAAAAAAAATTCAGTACCTTCTTTTTAGAAGATCTACTGCAGTTGCCTTCGAGAATCAGTACCTTCTTTTTAGAAGCTCTACTGTTGTTGCCTTCGAGACTCAGTATCTTCTCTTTAGAAGACCTACTGCTACGCATACGAAATCTCTTTAGATTTTCGTCTTGCTTCTGTTACGAAATCTCTTTAGATTTTCGTACACTCAGAATCCTTCTAGGATTTCTGTTGCGGCGTGCTGCATACTTCGCCATGCAAGGAGGCACAACTAAGTTTGGGCTGTCCGAACACGTCATAATGACGCGGTTCTAGTTGGTCGCATACACTCCAACATATCAGTGAGGAAGCTAGTTTGTTGTTTCCCCCCTGATCTCTATCTCAACTGTCAGAATATACAGTTGACGAAGACGCTACCTGAGATCAGGATTCACGGCAGATTGCTGACTAAGACGAAGACGAAGCAAACGACGACGACTCAGGAAACAACAAAACCTCACTGATTACAGTTGCAGAAACCATGGATTCCATCTATGGGAAGTTGACAGCAGAAGAGATGAAGGCCCTGGTCGAGGATCTCCTGACCAAGAGATTACCGGAGGCAACCTCACGCGTGACCCATACTGATGTGGATCCGTCACCGTATAGAATGGGGAAGTTGGACAAACTGGAGACGAAGCTGGAAGGCACGACCAACTACTTAAAATGGTCGCGGCAGACGATGCGGACGCTGAAGGGACGTGGCTTGGTTGGCTATGTAGATGGCCACACCAAGGCCCCGGTCGATCACTCCTCGAAGGAGTTTGCTGTATGGGAGATTGTCAACAATGTCGTGGCTGGTTGGTTGACAGCCTCTTTAACCGATCAAGTGTCGGGTAATGTTGAAGCAATGGAGGGAGCTGCTGATATCTGGAGAACATTGAAAGATATGTACTCCGGTTCAGGTAACCCAATGCGAGTCTTCCAACTGCAGGATGAACTCGAGCGGGTAGTCCAAGACGATCGTACCATATCTGAGTACGCCGTCTTGTTGAAGAAGTACTGGTCTGATCTTGACCATTATGATCCTCTTGGAATGGAGGATGCTCAGGTTGAACCGTCCTTCGCAAAATATTTCTAGAAATTTCTGGATTATATCTCGCGGCAACGGATGATGAAGTTTTTGAAGGGGCTCAACCCTGCATTTGAGCAACGGAGGAATGTACTTCTTGCGCAACCGAAGCTGCCGACCTTAGAGGATGCCATAGCTGCCATGGCACAAGAAGAAGCACGGTTGAAGCTGATGCCCACCAGGTGCATCTCCCAGGGGGAGCAAGTCGGAGTTGCCACATCTGCTCTTGCTGCTTTCAACCAGCCTCCTTCTGCGGGAGGCGTTTGCCACAACTGTGGTGACACAGGACATTACATCCGCTTTTGCCCAAAACCAGCACGGAGTTCCTCGCGTGGTCGGGGCCATGGTCGGGGTGGACGACGAGGTGGTCGAGGCAGCTACACTGGTGGAAGTGGCACTTACTCTGGAGGCAACACGGCGAATCTGGCGGATGAAGGCCGGGACAATCAGCTGGCGGACATAACTCCATTTGAGAGAGAAGTTCTTGAGAAACTGCGGGACTCAAAGATTGGTTCTGGTGACCGACAAGTCAATTCTGATGTGCCGCCCACCTCAGGAGATTACTGCACTTACTTTTCCCAAACCAGTGACGGTATACCTCCGCGTGCTCTTGCATCTGTCTCTCAGCCAGTCTGGATTATGGACTCTGGGGCATCCCGCCATGTCACGGGGTCCCGAGGTGAGTTCCGGGAATACTCTAACCTAACGCCGCCAGAAAGCATTCAGACTGCTGATGGTACCTCCAGGCCTGTTATGGGTAAAGGCACTATTGATTGCACTCCTTCCATCACTCTATCTAATGTCTTACATGCTCCTTCCTTTCCTGTCAATCTTATATCCATTAGCGCCATTATCCTTGATCTAAACTGTACTGTTTCCTTTGATATTCCTAAGGTAATCTTTCAGGAGAAGGGAACGGGGAGACGACTGGGCACTGGCACATGGCATAAGGGTCTATGGTACTTGGACAGGAACGGTCTGGACAGAGCACTGGCATCATTGGTTGCAGACACACAACCAGAAGTCCGAAGTCGAAGTGTCGAAGCCGAGCTACTCCTACACCATCAGTGTGTAGGACATTCTTCCTTTTCTGTTATTAGTCGCATGTTTCCATCCTTATATCAAAAAGCGAATAAAGAGTTGTTAGTTTGTGATGCTTGTGAGTTGGGAAAACATACCAGAAGCTCCTATGTGAGTTCTGGGCATCGATGTACTGCTGCTTTTGATATGATTCATTCAGATGTGTGGGGTCCTTGTCCTACAACCGGTGTTAACGGTTATAGATGGTTTGTCACTTTTATTGACTGCTCTACCCGCGTAACGTGGGTCTACCTACTGAAGAATAAAAGTGACGTTTTTGAAGCATTTCAGAGCTTCCATCAACGCGTAAAGACACAATATAATGCTCGTGTTAAGTGTTTCCGGTCGGATAATGGGACGGAATATACCCATACGAGGTTTGCTGCATATTTATCCTCTCATGACATACTGCATCAAACCTCTTGTGCATATACACCGGCTCAAAATGGTGTTGCAGAACGAAAGAACAGGCACCTGCTGGAAGTAGCTCGGACGATGATGCTAGCTATGAATGTGCCTAAATACTTGTGGGGGCAGGCTGTCTTGACAGCCTCTTATCTCATCAACAGGATGCCCTCTCAATTGCTGGACTGGAAAACGCCGTTGGAAATGCTCACGGGGACAACTGCATACACCGTTCCTCCGAAAGTATTTGGATGTGTATGCTTTGTCCATGATAACAGACCTGGAGTTGGTAAGCTGGATCCTAGAGCAGTTAAGTGTGTCTTTGTTGGGTACACCGGGACACAGAAGGGGTATGTATGCTGGAGCCCGGTGGAACGGAAGCTGTTTGTAAGCATGGACGTTACATTCAGAGAGGTGGAACCATATTATGGTTCAGATGAGGGCTTCGCGTTTGGAAACACACCTAACACAGCGGGTGTTAGCCGTGAGGGGGAGATAATACGTCCAAGCGTGGTCGTCGGATCGGTACCTTGTCCTGTTATTGCAAATTGGAAGGAAAGAGGAGAAAGCATCAGTAATACCGATACGGAGGATGAAGAAGACGATACATATATTACGCAGGGGAAGAAGCAGACAAGGGAAAAAGAGCTCCAAGTGTACAGAAGACGACAGCAGAGGTCCAGTACTGTGTCGTGCCCTGTGCCAAATGTGCCAAGTCCCTCGTCTACTCCTGCCCCAACTCCTGAAGATGTTACTCCCGTACCGGATCACTCGGATTCGGAAGCGGGTCTCTCCGACTCGGATGGTATGCTTTCCCCACCTCCCATTGCTCCCTTAAGGAGGTCTTCTCGCATTAATGCGGGAAAGGCTCCTATTCGTTATCGAGATTATGAATATGATATCGCCAACTACTTGTCTTATTCTAATATCTCTCCGACTTATCAAGCCTTCCTCACTTCGTTAGACTCCACTTCTTTACCTAAGAATTGGCAGGAAGCAAAGAAGGACCCAAGATGGAAAGCTGCAATGATGGAAGAACTTGGGGCACTAGAGAAAAATAAGACATGGGAGCTGGTGCCATTACCTGAAGGGAAGAAAGCTGTGGGATGCAAATGGGTTTACACAGTGAAGGAGACACCAGAAGGAAAAGTTGAACGATACAAGGCGAGACTGGTTGCAAAAGGCTATACCCAGACATATGATATCGACTATGATGAGACTTTTGTCCCAGTAGCGAAGATGAGTACCGTAAGAACGCTGGTCTCCATTGCAGCAAACTATGAGTGGAAGCTACACCAGTTAGACGTAAAGAACGCATTTCTTCATGGAGACCTACAAGAAGAAGTATACATGGAGACTCCTCCGGGGTGCTACTCTGTGTCAGATTCAGGTGAAGGAACATCACATGGAAAAGTGTGTAAACTGAAGAAGTTGCTGTACGGGCTGAAGCAATCTCCTCGAGCCTGGTTTGACAGATTCAGAAAGGCTGTCACTGGCATGGGGTACCATCAGACAAATGCAGATCACACGGTCTTCCTCCAGCATGCAAGAGGCCACATAACTATACTTGCTGTATATGTGAATGATATAGTGATCACAGGTGATGATGCTGATGAGATCACTAAGCTGAAGTCGAAACTCGCTAAGGAGTTTGAGGTGAAGGACTTAGGACAGATGAGATACTTTTAGGTATCGAGGTGTGTGATGGTGAACAAGGAATTGTTCTCTCACAAAGGAAATATGTACTAGATCTACTGAAGGAGACAGGGATGCTGGGATGCCGAGCAGCAGTCACTCCAATTGACCAGAAGTGCAAGATGGGAGCAGAAGCAGGAGAGCATGTTGATCACGAAAGGTATCAAAGGCTAGTAGGCAGACTGATTTATCTAGGACATACTCGCCCTGATATCTCATTTGCAGTAAGCGTTGTAAGCCGCTATATGCATGATCCAAGAACGGGTCATATGGATGCAGTATTTCAGATCCTAAGATATCTGAAAGGGACGCCGGGAAAAGGACTGTGGTTCAAGAAGAATGGATGCACAGATATTGAGGGATACTGTGATGCAGACTGGGCAAGCTGCATAGACGACAGAAGGTCTACCACGGGATACTGTGTTTTTGTAGGAGGAAACCTGGTTTCATGGAGAAGCAAAAAACAGTCAGTAGTAGCACGGTCGACAGCTGAAGCAGAATACAGAGCAATGGCTCTAGGGGTGTCAGAACTACTATGGGTGAAAGCACTGCTGACAGAGTTGAAGTTGGATAAGGGGACACCGTTGCATCTTCTGAGCGATAGTCAAGCCGTAATAAGTATAGCGAATAATCCGGTTCAGCACGACAGAACGAAGCACATCAAAATCGATCGATTCTTTATCAAGGAGAAGCTGGAGCAAGGGATACTGAAGATTGGCCATGTCCGCTCAGAAGAACAAGTGGCAGACTGTCTGACTAAGGGTCTTAGTTCATTAAGTCTGTCGAAGCTATGTAACAAGATGGAGATGATCAATATCTATCGTCCATCTTGAGGGGGAGTGTTGAGAATCAATAAGGGACTTTTAGTCCCACATCGGAATTTATAGTATGTAGAGGAGCTAGACTCCCTATAAGTAGTGAAGTAGTCCATCAATAAAATTACACCAACTATTATTTTCTACATACATTAAATCAAATTTGTGAGAAAAACTTTTCCTTTCGCATTGAACAGGATCAGCAACTTGGAAAATTATTGAAAGGAAAACTGCACACATGGCTTATTTATAAAGTCAATGAAGATGGTAAAGGTCCTAATGTCTTAGATAAAGAAGGACAGGGAGTACTTCATTTGGCTGCTGCACTAGGGTATTATTGGGTCATTAAACCTACAGTAACTGCAGGTGTTAGCGTGAACTTTAGAGATGTACGGGGATGGACTGCCCTTCACTGGGCTGCATTCTGTGGCAGGTATGAACCCTAAACATGTGTTGTTTGTTGTTTTTTTCTTATTGGTAAGTTATAATGTTCCTTTCTTATCAACTGTTGTGTTATGTTTAATTTTCTTTATTTTCAGGGAAAAGATAGTTGCTGCCCTCATTAGTCTAGGTGCTGATCCTGGATTATTAACAGATTCAACCCCTGGGTTCCCTTCTGGAAGAACACCTGCAGATTTAGCTTCTGACAGTGGGCACAAAGGAATTGCTGGATTTCTAGCCGGGCCTTCTGTCACGGACTTAGTGTTTTTGCTAGCACTTCGTCCCGTGCGGCGCACTGTCTTTCTCCTCAAAAACTCGTGCAAGCCTTCCCAATCCGACTTAGCTAGATCGCTAAGAAAACT
The DNA here is from genome assembly GCA_029216955.1 of Iris pallida. Classification (NCBI taxonomy): domain Eukaryota; kingdom Viridiplantae; phylum Streptophyta; class Magnoliopsida; order Asparagales; family Iridaceae; genus Iris; species Iris pallida. The sequence continues at coordinate 25,322,974 of JANAVB010003200.1, forward strand.
AGAATAGTGGAGCAAAGATGGACTCGTAAGGATCTCTTTATTAACTTGGAGAATGCTTACAATTTTTAGGTGGTGAGGAACAAATAAAAGCCTCCCCCTTTTATAAGTGCTCATAGAGCAATACAAGGAAAGTCCTAGAAGGAATATTCCAAGGATTATTACTTTCTACCATAACTGGAATGGCATATTCCAAGTTTATTCCCTAGCAACATAAAAAGAAACTTCAAGGGCCTTCCAGAAGTTTCTTGGGCCTCCTAGAACGATCTTAGGCCTTCCGGAGAGATCCACAATCTTCTAGAGCCTTTCGCCATCTTCTAGAATGTTCTGGAAGCTTCCCGTATAACCTTGGCCCGTGAAAAGGTTATGCAACTGGACCTCGGGCGGGGTGCAACATTTGGGACGTTACATTCTCCCCCACCTAAGGCGTTGACGCCCTCGTCAACCATGCCCGCTGAGAAACGCCTGGATCTCGGCTTCGAACTGATGCAGCGTATCAGCACGTTCCCAGCTAGACTCGCCGTAAGGCAAGCCTTTCCACTGGATGAGGTACTCCACATACGGGGACACGCCTCGTCGCCGAATGGTCCTCCTGTCCAGCACGGCTTCCACCTCCTTGTCGAAGGAAGTCGTCATGGTCGCCGTTGGTCGCTTCGGAACTCCTCGCTGGGGATCCTCCAAGTCTGCATGGTACGGCTTCAAGCAACTTGCATGGAAGACTGGATGAATCTTCAGCTTGGCAGGGAGTTCAAGCTTGTAGGCCACCTTGCCTACCTTCTTGAGCACGGGGAAGGGGCCTTCATACTTCCGGATTAGTCCTTTGTGCACCTTGCGGAACACCTTGAACTGTTGCGGTTGTAGCTTCACCAGCACCATGTCCCCCTCCTTGTACTCAACCGGCCTTCGCTTCGCGTCGGCCCACTTCTTCATCTTCCTCGCGGCCTTCTCCAGAAATGCCTTGGCAATGTCCGCCTTTGCCTTGAAATCTGAAGTGAACTGATTGGCCGCGGGGCTTCTACTCGAGGACCTCGCACTCAGCGTGTGCGGGGCAAGCGGTTGGCGACCCATCACCAACTCGAATGGACTGCTGTGCGACGACTCGCTCCGTTGAAGATTGTAGCAGAACTGAGCGACGTCGAGGTGATGCACCCAATCCCTCTGGTTGGCACTCACAAAGTGCCGTAAGTACTCCTCGAGTAGCGAGTTGACCCGCTCGGTCTGCCCGTCCGTCTGCGGGTGGAAGCTGGTCGAGAAGTGTAAGTCTGTCCCGAGGATTTTGAACACTTCCGTCTAGAATTTTTCCGTGAAGCGGGGGTCTCGGTCGCTGACAATGTTGACCGGGATGCCCCAGAACTTCACCACGTGGCTGATGAACAGTCGTGCGGCCTCCTCTGCTGTGCAGTCCGTCGAAGCAGCAATGAAGGTCGCGTACTTTGAGAATCGGTCCACCACCACGAGAATGGACCCAAAAGCCCCCACTTTCGGCAGGGCGGAGAAGAAGTCCATCGAAATGCTCTCCCACGGCCGACTCGGCACGGGAAGAGGCTCCAGCAGGCCCCCGGGCTTCTGATGATCCACCTTGTCTTGTTGGCACACAAGACAAGTGCGAACATAGTCCTCCACATCTTCGCGCATGCGAGGCCAATAGTATGCGGCCTCTAGCAGCGCCAAGGTTCGCTTCTGTTCCGGATGTCCAGCCCACTTCGTGTCATGACACTCCTTGAGTAGCTGTCTCCGCAAGCCACTCCACCTAGGCACGACCACCCTGTCACCCTTGGTGTAGAGAAGTCCGTCTTTCAGCCAGAACCTTCTCGTCTTGTCCTCCTTGGCAAGCTTCACTATGGCCAATGTTAGTGGGTCCTCCATGATTCCCACTCGAACACGGTCCAGAATGTCCCCCTTGAGCAAGCACACAGATGCGAGCTCGGCCTTCCTGCTAAGCGCATCGGCCACCTGATTTTCCTTGCCGGGTTTGTACTGCAACACCATGTCGAACTCAGCTAGAAAATCTTGCCATCTCGCCTGCTTCGGAGATAGCTTCTTCTGGGACTGGAAGTAGCTCGTGGCAACATTGTCCGTCATGACCACGAACTTGGTGCCGAGGAGCTAGTGCCGCCATGTCCTCAAGCTATGCACGACCGCGGTTATCTCCTTCTCCTGTACCGTGTAGCGCCGCTCAGTGTCATTCAGCTTGCGGCTTTCGAACGCGATGGGGTGTCCTTCCTGCACCAACACCCCACCGATGGCGAAGTCGGACGCGTCCGTGTGCACTTCGAACGCCTTGGAGTAGTCCGGTAGAGACAAGACCGGCTCCTCCGTCACAGCCCGCTTCAGTGCCTCGAATGCCTCCTCGCATCGGGGCGTCCAGCTCCACGCCCGATCCTTCCGCAGCAGATCGGTCAGAGACGCTGCGATGGCGGAATATCCTCGGATGAACCGCCAGTAGTAGTTCGCCAAGCCAAGGAACGATCGCAGTTCCGTCTGCTTGGTGGGAGCCTCCCACTCCCGTATGGACTGGACCTTTGCGCCGTTTATCCATATCTTGCCATGCCCGATCCAGTGTCCCAAGAACGACACCTCTTCTTGTGCGAATGAGCACTTCTCCCGCTTGACGAAGAGTTCGTTCTCCCTTAGCACCTGGAAGACTGTCTTCAAATGCTCGATGTGCTCCTCCATCGTGTTTGAGTACACGACGATGTCGTCGAGGTAGACCACGACGAACCGATCCAGGTATGGATGAAAGAGCTTGTTCATCAAAGTACAAAAAGTCGCAGGAGCATTTGTTAGACCAAAATGCATAACCATAAACTCATATGCGCCATACCTCGTCACGCATGTCGTCTTAGTCTCGTCGTCCTCCGCAATCCGGACTTGATAATACCCCGAGCGCAGATCAAGTTTGGAGAAGTATCTCGCGCCTTCCAATTGGTCGAACAAGTCCACCACCAACGGGATGAGATATTTGTTCTTGACGGTTACCTTGTTTAGTGCACGATAGTCGATGCACAAACGAAGGCTTCCGTCCTTCTTCTTCTGGAACAGCACCGGTGCACCATACGGGGCCTTTGACGGTCTGATGAATCCTGCGTCCAGCAGTTCCTTGAGTTGCTTCTTCAACTCATCCAGCTCGGGCGGGGCCATGCGATATGGAGCCATGGCGGGCGGCTTCGTTCCCGGCTCCAACTCGATGGCGTGGTCTACCTCCCTCCGCGGAGGTTGCCTCTTCGGCAACTCCTTCGGCATGACGTCCCCGAACTCCACAAGGACGTCATCGATCTCAGGCGGAAGATCCCCCTGCACGGGCGCCTCCTCCGACTTGAGCACAGCAAGGTAAGTCATCTCTCCGTGTCGTATCCCTTTCTTGAGTTGTAATACGGAGAGAGCCTTTCCCTTCGTAAGCTCGCCTCGTGCAGTTGTCACCATGCACGGAGAGCTCTCCTCCATGATCCCGACGACTCCCAGATGCGGCATTGGGACCGCCTTTGCCGAAGTGAGGAAGTCCATCCCAAGGATCATGTTGAAGTCGTCCAGTGGTGCTGCCGTGAGACTGGTGACACCCGTCCAGTCTCCCACTTGGATCTTCACCCCTTTGGCCACCTCCTGCACGGGACGCGTCTCAGAGTTGACTGTCTTTATCGTGCTTGAGTCTTTTTCCAGCGCCAAACCCAAGCGTCGGACCTCCGCGTCCGAGATAAAGTTGTGGGTTGCCCCCGTGTCGACCATCGCCCTGGTGTTGTGGCCGTTGATCTTCACGTCTACGTACATCAGCTCTCGATTCAGGGTCTTGGACACTACCGCCATGCTCTTCAGAGCATTCAACAGGCGCAGGGCACCCATGTGAGCCCCCTTCTTAGGCTCATGGTCCTCGGCCTCCTCGCCTTGGATTGCGTTCACCTTCTTTCCCCTGTTCGGGCAGTCTCGTGCGAAAAGATTTCCTCCGCACAGATAGCATTCAATCTTCCGCTCCGTCGAAGGCTTTGCTTGCGGCTTGTCCTTCGGCGGCGGGCCTCCCTTTCCATTGTTCTTCTTCACTCCCCCACCGTTGAACTTGGTGGTGGTCTTTTCCTTGGGCTTCGGGGCATCATTCCGTCGATACTCCATCAGCTTCTCGGCTGCCGCAACAGCCGCGTTCACATCCGACACATCTTGCCTCTGCAATTCTTGTGCCGCCCATGGTTGTAGACCCTCCAGGAAGTGGAACAGGCGATCCTCTTCACCCATAGTGGAAATGGAAAGTATCAGGCGGGTGAACTCCGCCACATACTCCTTGACGGACCCGGTGAGTTTGAGTTGTCGCAAACTCCGTCTCGCGACATACTCCACGTTCTTCGGGTAGAATTGAGACTTGATCTCCTTCTTGAGATCCTCCCAAGTCTCGATCTTGCAGAGCCCATTTTCAATATCGATGCACCTGCGTCGCCACCACAGCATAGCATCATCAGAGAAATATAGGGATGCTGTGTTTACCTTGTCGGTCTCATCCTCGATGCGGACCGCCTTCAGGTAGCGCTCGACATTCCAGATGAAGTTATACACCTCCTTCGCGTCCCGTACGCCAGTAAAGGATTTGGGTTCTGGATACTTCACCCTCTGCGTCGACTCCCTCCTCGGAGTCGGACCACCAGCAATGGCCCTCTCGAGGACCTCCGCCTTGGTTTGTAGCTCTTTGCGTAGTTCAGCAATCTCCGCCTTCGTGGCCTTTCGTTCCTCCTCGAACTCGGCCTGCATCTCGCGGAGATGCTCTCGGAACTCCGTCATAGTCGTGGCGACATCCGCCTCCAAACCTTGGGCGAATTCCTCGTGAGCCGCTTGGATCTGCTCCACTTGATACTCGACGCGCGTCACGCCTTTCTCCAGCATCTCAATCCGGTCAGCCAACTCGCCAAGAGCCCGTTCCACCAACGGTTCCTTGCTCTTGCCCTTCCTCGAGGTCTTCGCCTTCTCCTTAGGCGATGAGGGTTGTGCGGGTTCCTCGTTGATGATGGCTTCGGTCGAAGACATGACGGTGATCGAACCTTTGCTCTGATACCACTTGTCACGGACTTAGTGTTTTTGCTAGCACTTCGTCCCGTGCGGCGCACTGTCTTTCTCCTCAAAGACTCGTGCAAGCCTTCCCAACCCGACTTAGCTAGATCGCTAAGAAAACTAGAATAGTGGAGCAAAGATGGACTCGTAAGGATCTCTTTATTAACTTGGAGAATGCTTACAATTTTTAGGTGGTGAGGAACAAATGAAAGCCTCCCCCTTTTATAAGTGCTCATAGAGCAATACAAGGAAAGTCCTGGAAGGAATATTCCAAGGATTATTACTTTCTACCATAACTGGAATGGCATATTCCAGGTTTATTCCCTAGCAACATAAAAGGAAACTTCAAGGGCCTTCCAGAAGTTTCTTGGGCCTCCTAGAACGATCTTGGGCCTTCCGGAGAGATCCACAATCTTCTAGAGCCTTCCGCCATCTTTTAGAATGTTCTGGAAGCTTTCCGCATAACCTTGGCCCGTGAAAATGTTATGCAACTGGGCTTCGGACGGGGTGCAACATTTGGGACGTTACACTTCGCTTACTAGACATCTTATTGCACTGACCTTAAAGGATTCGAATGCTAGTAATCTTGCTGAAGTAACTGGTGCAACAGGCGTTGGCGATGTTGCAGAACCAGCTGCTGTTCCAATTGATTACGGGGATATGCAGGCTGGACTTTCTCTTAAAGACTCACTGAGTGCTGTCCGCAATGCTGCTCAAGCGGCAGCTCGGATACATCAAGTGTATAGAGCACAATCATTTCACAGGAAGAAACTTACTGAGTATGGTGATGAAACATGTGGAATAGCAGATGAGCGTGCCTTATCGCATAGCCTTCAAGTCTTCCAAGTCAGGGCAACATGATTTGCCTGTGCATGCTGCTGCAGTACGAATTCAAAACAAGTTTCGAGGGTGGAAAGGAAGGAAGGAGTTCTTGGTTATTCGGCAGAGAATAGTCAAGATCCAGGTATGCACTACACAATCTTTTTATATGCTGCCAAAGTTGCATGAAAGCTTTTCATTTTTAAATTTAACATTGATGTCATTATGTTGCTTAATGTTGCCATTCCGAGCTTCATTTTAAGACGTACTTCCATTAATTTCTAGTAGGATATAAACAGAGGGAAATGTAGAGAGAATAGGTGTTAAAGTATATGAATTTGTTTTCTCATATCGGGCACGGATACGAATAATGATATTGTTTGGAAATAGTCTCTCTGTATAATTGGACTAGGCAGCATGAACTTGACCTTTTCCATACCCTGGTAAGAGCCTCACATTAGTGGGATGCACTATTTGGATTATTGAACATATGTCAATATTTGACTAATGGATAGGAATTCCTCAAATATGAATGGTTATTAGATAAGAAGACTACAATAGAATTGAGTCTACCATATTCTTTTGAAGGTTTCAAGTATTATTCTCGTAATTAGTACGCAAAGGTAACACCATATGCATATCTATATTTTAAATGGGTGGACAAAACATATATAAATAGTATATGTTTACACCCTAATTTATAGTATACAATTATTTTTCTAATGCATTGAACCGAACATAGTGGTTTACATGTACTGGTGTGGGATAGCTTAGTTGGTATATCATGCTGCTACTAAGGAATCATCAGGATTGCTTTCGGATAAGCAGTCTTTTTTTGTCTTGTTCTATTTATCATATAGAAATAGGACTATTGGATACATAAATACTCTTCTATACACTTATTATATTTATTATATAGAAGTATGAATGTATGATACATAAATACTCCTCTGTGTAGAGATTGGCCCGGTTTATTGTCAGAAGGCATGCTGTTTGCAGAAATTTCAGACAGCTCCAAGCCAATAAGAAGCAGTGACTGAAATTCTAGAGAGCAGTTCTTCTCTAGAATCTGAACAAATGGCTGTACTTGGTTTTTCTTGTATTAAACCAGTCAGTATATACCGTTCTTGTTTTGTTTAGGTTTCTGCTTGTTGATTTGTGTTTGGTTTTTCCAATTATCCAACATTACCAATTTTAACTCACCAAGAAGTATCTAAACTTTTCTTGATCTGATACTTCACTCTATTTTTTGCTAGGCCCACATACGAGGTCATCAAGTGCGAAAACAATTCAAAAAGTTTGTTTGGACAGTTGGAATTGTGGAGAAAGCTATACTATGTTGGAGGAGAAAAGGAAGTGGTTTGCGTGGGTTTCGATCAGACGGGCTGCTTGAGGGTGATAGTGTGCAAAACCAACCTCAGAAGGAGGATGACTATGATTTGTTGCAAGAAGGCAGAAAGCAGAGTGAGGCCAGGCTGGAGAAAGCACTTGCTAGGGTTAAGTCAATGGTCCAGTATCCAGAGGCGAGAGATCAGTATAGCCGGATTCGTAATGTTGTCACAGGGCTGCAAGAATCCAAGGTATTGTTGGTTTAAAGTCAAATCGTCTCCCTATAACAAGCTAGCTTGTGTGAATTTCAGATACTACAATCTGTCTTTTTTATGTTTCTTACATTTTGTTACTGGGGCATGACTCTAAAATGCTAGGTTTAAGTCAACTCGTTTCTCTATAAAAACCAACTTGAATGAATATCAGATACTACAACTCTTTTTATGTTTCTTACATTTTGTTACTATGGCATGACTCTAAAATGCTAGGTTTAAAGTCAACTCGTTTCTCTATAACAAACCAACTTGAATGAATATCAGACATGTAGAAAATAATAGTTGGGATGATTTTATTGATGGACTACTTCACTACTTATAGGGAGTCTAGCTCCTCTACATACTTGATATTCCGATGTGGGACTAAAAGTCCCTTATTGATTCTCAACACTCCTCCTCAAGATGGGCGATAGATATTAATCATCCCCATCTTGTTACATAGCTCTGACAGACTCAATGAACTAAGACCCTTAGTCAGACAGTCTGCCACTTGTTCTTCTGAGCGAACATAGTCAATCTTCAGTATCCCTTGTTCCAGCTTTTCCTTGATGAAGAATCGATCGATCTCGATGTGCTTCGTTCTGTCGTGCTGAACCGGATTGTTCGCTATACTTATCGCAGCTTGACTATCGCTCCGAAGGTGCAATGGTGTCCCCTTGTCTAGCTTCAACTCTGTCAGCAGCGCTTTTACCCATAGCAATTCTGATACTCCTAGAGCCATTGCTCTGTATTCTGCTTCAGCTGTCGACCGTGCTACCACTGACTGTTTCTTGCTTCTCCATGAAACCAGGTTTCCTCCTACAAAAACACAGTACCCTGTGGTAGACCTTCTGTCGTCTATGCAGCTTGCCCAGTCTGCATCGCAGTATCCCTCAACATCTGTGCATCCATTCTTCTTGAACCACAGTCCTTTTTTCGGCGTCCCTTTCAGATATCTTAGGATCTGAAATACTGCATCCATATGACCCGTTCTTGGATCATGTATATAGCAGCTTACAACACTTACTGCAAATGAGATATCAGGGCGAGTATGCCCTAGATAAATCAGTCTGCCTACTAGCCTTTGATACCTTTCGCGATCAACAGGCTCTCCTGCTTCTGCTCCCATCTTGCACTTTTGGTCAATTGGAGTGACTGCTGCTCGGTATCCCAGCATTCCTGTCTCCTTCAGCAGATCTAGTGCATATTTCCTTTGTGAGAGAACAATTCCTTGTTCACCATTACACACCTCGATACCCAAAAAGTATCTCATCTCTCCCAGGTCCTTCACCTCAAACTCTTTGGCGAGTTTCGTCTTCAGCTTAGTGATCTCATCAGCATCATCACCTGTGATTACTATATCATCCACATATACAGCAAGTATAGTTATGTAGCCTCTTGCATGCTGGAGGAAGACTGTGTGATCTGCATTTGTCTGATGGTACCCCATGCCAGTGACAGCCTTTCTGAATCTGTCAAATCAGGCTCGAGGAGATTGCTTCAGCCCGTACAGCGACTTCTTCAGTTTGCACACTTTTCCATGTGACGTTCCTTCACCTGAATCTGACACAGAGTAGCACCCCGGAGGAGTCTCCATGTAAACTTCTTCTTGTAGATCTCCATGAAGAAATGCGTTCTTTACGTCTAACTGGTGTAACTTTCACCCATAGTTTGCTGCAATGGAGACCAGCGTTCTTACGGTACTCATCTTCGCTACTGGGGCAAAAGTCTCATCATAGTCGATGCCATATGTCTGGGTATAGCCTTTTGCAACCAGTCTCGCCTTGTACCGCTCAACTTTTCCTTCTGGTGTTTCCTTCACTGTGTACACCCATTTGCATCCTACAGCTTTCTTCCCTTCAGGTAATGGTACCAGCTCCCATGTCTTATTTTTCTCTAGTGTCCCAAGTTCTTCCATCATTGCAGCTTTCCATCTTGGGTCCTTCTTTGCTTCCTGCCAATTCTTAGGTAAAGAAGTGGAGTCTAACGAAGTGAGGAAGGCTTGATAAGTCGGAGAGATATTAGAATAAGACAAGTAGTTGGCGATATCATGTTCATAATCTTGAAAACGAATAGGAGCCTTTCCCGCATTAATGCGAGAAGACCTCCTTAAGGGAGCAATGGGTGGTGGAGAAAGCATACCATCTGAGTCGGAGAGACCCGCTTCCGAATCCGAGTGATCCGGTACGGGAGTAACATCTTCAGGAGTTGGGGCAGGAGTAGACGAGGGACTTGGCACATTTGGCACAGGACACGGCACAGTACTGGATGTCTGCTGTCTTCTTCTGTAACTTGGAGCTCCTTTTCCCTTGTCTGCTTCTCCCCCTGCGTAATGTACGTATTGTCTTCTTCATCCTCCGTATCAGTATCAGTGATGCTGTCTCCCCCTTTCTGCCAGTTTGTCACGACAGGACAAGGTACCGACCCGACAACGATGTTTGGGCGTACTACCTCCCCCTCACGTCTAACACCCGCTGTGTGAGGCGTGTTCCCAAACGCAGAACCTTCGTCCGAACCATAATAAGGTTCCAGCTCTCTGAATGTAACGTTCATGCTTACAAACAGCTTCCGTTCAACCGGACTCTAGCATACGTAACCCTTCTGTGTCCCGGTGTACCCAACAAAGACACACTTAAGTGCTCGAGGATCCAGCTTATCAACACCAGGCCTGTTATCGTGGACGAAGCATACGCAACCAAATACTTTCGGAGGAACGGTGTACGCAGTTGTCCCCGTGAGCATTTCCAAAGGGGTCTTCCAGTCCAGTAATTGAGAGGGCATCCTGTTGATGAGATAAGAGGCTGTCAAGACAGCGTGCCCCCACAAAAATTTAGGGACATTCATAGCCAGCATCATTGTCCGAGCCACCTCCAGCAGGTGCCTATTCTTTCGCTCGGCAATACTATTTTGAGCCGGTGTATAAGCACAAGAGGTTTGATGCAGTATACCATGAGAGGATAAATACGCAGCAAACCTCTTATGGGTATATTCCGTCCCATTATCCGACCGGAAACACTTAACACGAGCATTATACTGTGTCCGCACCCGTTGATGGAAGCTTTGAAATGCCTCGAAAACATCACTTTTATTCTTCAGCAGGTAGACCCACGTTACGCGGGTAGAGCAGTCAATAAAAGTAACAAACCATCTATAACCGTTAACACCGTTTGTAGGACAAGAGCCCCACACATCGGAATGAATCATATCAAAAGCAGCAGAACATCGATGCCCAGAATGCACATAAGAGCTTCTGGTATGTTTCCCCAACTCACAAGAATCACAAACTAACAACTCTTTATTTGCTTTTTGATATAATGACGGATACAATCGACCAATAACGGGAAAAGAAGAATGCCCTACACGTCGATGTTGGAGGAGCAGCTCGGCTTCGACACTTCGACTTCGGACTTCCGGTTGGGCGTCTGCAACCAAAGATGCCAGTGCTCTATCCAGACCGGTCCTGTCCAAGTACCATAGACCCTTATGCCATGTGCCAGTGCCTAGTCGTCTCCCCGTTCCCTTCTCCTGAAAAGTTACCTTAGGAATATCAAAGGAAACAATACAGTTTAGATCAAGGATAATGGCGCTAATGGAAATAAGATTGACAGGAAAGGAAGGAGCATGTAAGACATTAGATAGAGTGATGGAAGGAGTGCAATCAACAGTGCCTTTACCCGTAACCGGCCTGTAGGTACCATCAGCAGTCTGAATGCTTTCTGGCGGCGTTAGAGTAGAGTATTCCCGGAACTCTCCTCGGGACCCCGTGACATGGCAAGATGCCCCAGAGTCCATAATCCAAGCTGGCTGAGAGACAGATGCAAGAGCACGCGGAGGTATACCGGCACTGGTTTGGGAGAAGTTAGTGCAGTAATCTCCTGTAGCGGACGGCGCCCCAGGAATGACTTGTCTTTCACCAGAACCAAGCTTTGAGCCGCGCATCTTCTCGAGAACTTCCCTCTCAAAAGGAGTGATGTCCGCCAGCTGATTGTCCCCACCTTCATCCGCCAGATGCGCCTTATTGCCTCCAGAGTAACTGCCCCTTCCACCACCGTAGCTGCCTCGACCACCTCGTCGTCCACCGCGACCACGACCCCGTCCATTCGAGGGAGTCCGTGTCGGTTTTGGGCAAAAGCGGATGTAATGCCCCGTGTCACCACAGTTGTGGCAAACGCCTCCCGTAGAAGGAGGCTGTGTGAAAGTGGCAAGAGCAGATGTGTCAACTCCGGCCTGCTCCCCCTGGGAGAGACCCTTGGTAGGCATCAGCTTCAACCGTGCTTCTTCTTGTGCCATGGCAGCTATGGCGTCTTCTAATGTCGGCAGCGTCGGTTGTGCGAGAAGTACATTCTGCCGTTGCTCAAACGCTGGGTTGAGCCCCTTCAAAAACTTCATCATCCATTGCCGCGAGATATAATCCAGAAATTTCTGGAAATATTTTGCAAAAGTCGGTTCAACCTGAGCATCTTCCATGCCAAGAGGATCATAATGGTCAAGATCAGACCAGTACTTCTTCAACAAGGCAGCGTACTCAGAGATAGTACGATCGTCTTGGAATACCCTATCGAGCTCATCCTGCAGTTGGAAGACTCGCATGGGGTTTCCCGAACCGGAGTACATGTCTTTCAACGTTCTCCAGATATCAGCAGCTCCCTCCATTGCTTCAACGTTACCCGACACTTGGTCGGTCAAAGAGGCTGTCAACCAACCAGCCACGATATTATTGACAATGTCCCATACAGCAAACTCCTTCGAGGAGTGATCGACAGGGGCCTTGGTGGTGCCATCGAAATAACCAACCAAGCCACGTCCCTTCAGCGTCCGCATCGCCTGCCGCGACCATTTCAAGTAGTTGGTCGTGCCTTCTAACTTCGTCTCCAGCTTGTCCAACTTCCCCATTTTGTACGGTGACGGATCCACATCAGTATGGGTCACGCGTGGGGTCGCCTCCGGTAATCTCTTGGTCAGGAGATCCTCGACCAGGGCCTTCATTTCTGCTGCTGTCAACTTCTCATAGATGGAATCCATGACTTCTGCAACTGCAATCAGTGAGGTGTTGTTGTTTCCGGAGTCGTCTTTTGTGGAGTCGTCTTCGTCTTAGTCAGCTACCGGGGGGGAAACAACAAAACGAGATCCCTCACTGATATGTCGTAGGTTATACGACCAACTAGAACCGCGTCATGATAACGCGTTCGGACGGCTCAAGGATAACCAACATAGTTGTGCCTCCTTGCATGAGACAAACCAGAGGTATACCAGCCGTGCAGAAACGATTGTAAAGACAACGTTTCTGAGATACGAAGATCTAAAGAGATTTCGTATTCGTAGCAGAGCTTCTAAAAAGAAGGTACTAATTCTCGAAGGCAACTACAGAGATCTTCTAAAGAGAAGGAACTCTGATTCTCGAGGCAACTACAGAGATCTTCTAAAGAGAAGAAATCCGTTTTTTTTTTTTTTTTTTTTTTTTGGGAAACAGCAAAAGAAAACCCTAAAAAGGGTGCTGTAGCAGCAGTAAAGGGGCGGGTTGGGGGGGGGGGCGGCGCTGGAGGGGGGGAAGGGGGGCCGGCGGGTCAGCGGGGGGGGGGGGGGGGGTGGGGGGGCGCGGGTCAGCGGGCGGGGGGGAAGGGGGGGTCGGGGGGGGGGCGCAGGTCGGGGGGGGGGGGGGGGGAAGGGGGGTCGGGGGGGCTGCTCAGGGGGGGGGGAGGGGGAAGGGGGGGTCGGGGTGGGCTGCTCCGGGAGGGGGGTTAAAATTTTTTTTTTTTTTTTTTTTGTGTGTGGAGAGAGAGAGAGTTATGGCTCTGATACCATGTAGAAAATAATAGTTGGGATGATTTTATTGATGGACTACTTCACTACTTATAGGGAGTCTAGCTCCTCTACATACTACAAATTCCGATGTGGGACTAAAAGTCCCTTATTGATTCTCAACAAGACACTACAATCTTTTTTATGTTTATTACTTTACTGCGGCATGACTCTAAAATGCTAGGTTTAGTTCCATCTCCATCAAGTCATATAGTACTTCAGTTTTAAGTTTCATGCTTCTACTTGCTGGTCTATAAGTATTAAACTGGCAGCTAGTCACTAGAGAGTCACTAAAATGAAGGTAATTCCTATTTGTGGTATTCTTTGATGTTAGGCTATTTCTGAGAGCAAAATATCACTACATGACTTGATTGCGGTTTAGAAAGTGGTAAAGCTAAAGAGGTATCATATTTGATATTTGTGACGATAGGACATTCACGTTGGCGGTGTCCGATTTGCTGTGTCAGTGTATCTGTTGAGAATCAATAAGGGACTTTTAGTCCCACATCGGAATATCGAGTATATAGAGGAGCTAGACTCCCTATAAGTAGTGAAGTAGTCCATCAATAAAAATTATCCAACCATTATTTTCTACATGGTATCAGAGCCATAACCCTCTCTCTCTCTCTCCACAAAAAAAAAACAAAAAATTTCCCCCCCTTGCCGACCCCCCCCCTCGCCGACACCACCCTCGCCGACCCCCCCCCCCTCGCCGACCCCCCCTCGCCGACCCCCCCGACCACCAGCAGCCACCGCCGACCCCCCCCTCTTGCCGACCCACCCCCCGACCACTAGCAGCCACCACCCCCCCACCACCAGCAGCCCCCCTTCCCAAACCCTAAACCTAGCCACCACCATGTCTAACCCTAGCCTTTCCATCTCCTACAAACCCTAGCCGTCCTCTTTTTTTCTGGAACAAAAAAAAGAAAAAAAAGAAAAAAAAAGAAAAAAAACGGCGTATTTCGAAGACAGACGGCTGCCAAATGTTTTATTTGCACCAACTCTGTTCCTCGCTTACGCCGTTTGGAGCTAACAAATGCTTTATTTGTTATTCCTTCTTCACATCGGGATCTATACAGAGACTGATCATGTCTTCTCTGGTGTCCTGACGTGTTCACTTTACATGCACGCGCTGGTGCTGGCCAAGTTAGCAGCACATTCGTAAAGTCTATGGCGTCGAAGAAGACGACGACGACGACGAAGACGACGAAGACGACGAAGTTGGGTAAGTTGCAGACTCCCAGTTGCAGACTCCGACGTTGAAGACGACGACGAAGACGACGGATCGGGTTCACAGTTGACGAAGCCATGGATTCGATCAGTGGCAAACTGACGGCCGAAGAGATGAAGGCCTTGGTTGATGATATCTTATCAAAGAGATTAACCGAGGCAACCCCACGTATGATCCATACTGATGTGGATCCGTCACCTTACAAAATGGGGAAGCTGGAGAAGCTGGAGATGAAGTTGGAAGGAACATCCAACTACTTGAAGTGGTCGCGGCAGGCGATGCGGACGCTGAAGGGACGTGGCTTGGTTGGCTATGTCACTGGCCAAGCCAAGGAGCCCGCCGATCACTCCGCAAAGGAGTTTGCTGTTTGGGAGATTGTCAACAACGTAGTGGCTGGGTGGTTGACTGCCTCATTAACCGACCAGGTGTCGGGCAATGTCGAGGCAATGGAGGCTGCTGCTGATATATGGCGGACTCTAAAAGATATGTACTCCGGCTCGGGTAACCCTATGCGGGTCTTTCAACTGCAAGATGAACTCGATAGGGTGGTCCAAGACGAACGTACCATCTCTGAGTACGCCGCCCTGTTGAAGAAGTACTGGTCTGATCTGGATCATTATGATCCTCTTGGGATGGAAGATGCACAAGTCGAACCGGCATTCGCAAAGTACTTTCAGACGTTCCTGGCTTATATTTCGCGGCAACGTATGATGAAATTCCTGAAGGGACTTCACCCTGTGTTTGAGCAGAGACGGAATATCCTCCTATCCCAACCCACGCTTCCGACCTTGGAAGAAGCTATAGCTGTCATGACACAGGAAGAAGCTCGACTGAAGTTGATGCCCAACAAGGGCTCCTGCCAGGGGGAACAAGCCGAGGTTGAAAAGTCTGTCCTTGCTGCCTTCAACCAACCTCCATCTGTGGGTGGTATTTGCCACAATTGTGGTGACTCCGGACATTACATTCGATTTTGTCCAAAATTCTTACGAAATCAGTCTAATGATCGAGGACGGGGTCGTGGAGGCCGATGTGGTAGTAGAGGAGGATATGCTGGTAGAAGGGGAGGACACAGAGCAAATCTGGCGGAGGAAGGGGCGAGAATCAACTGGCTGAAATAATCCCGCTTGAGCGGGAGTTCCTTGAGAAGTTGCGAGGCACAAAGTTGGGTTCGGCCGCCAGTCCTGGGGCGTCTTCTACCTCGGGGGATCACCTCACTTGCTTTGCCCAAACCAGCACCGGTAATCCTGCACGAGCTCTTGCATCTGTCCATCAGCCAGGATGGATTATGGACTCTGGGGCATCTCGCCATGTCACGGGATCCCGTGGTGCGTTTCAGGACTATACTTACCTACCATTGTCGGAGAGTATTCAGACCGCTGATGGTACATCCAGTCCTGTAATGGGTAAAGGCACTGTCGCATGCACCCCTTCCATCACTCTAACCAATGTCTTACATGCTCCGTCTTTTCCTGTCAATCTTCTATCAATTAGTGCCATTATACTTGATCTTAACTTTACTGTTTCCTTTGACATTCCTACGGTGACTTTTCAGGAGAAGGGGACAGGACGACGACTTGGGACTGGCACATGGCATAAGGGGCTGTGGTATTTAGACAGGACTGGACTGGACAACGCATTGGCATCCTTGGTAGCAGACGCACAACCAGAAGCTTTCTGTCGTAGTGTTGAAGCCGACTTGCTACTCCACCACCAGCGTGTCAGTCATTCCTCTTTTAAAGTTATTAGTCGATTGTATCCGTCCTTATATCAAAGG
Source organism: Iris pallida (assembly GCA_029216955.1). Lineage (NCBI taxonomy): Eukaryota > Viridiplantae > Streptophyta > Magnoliopsida > Asparagales > Iridaceae > Iris > Iris pallida. The sequence continues at coordinate 25,339,202 of JANAVB010003200.1, forward strand.
GCTAATAAAGAGAAGTTATTTTGTAATGCTTGTGAGTTGGGAAAACATACCAGAAGCTCGTATGTGAGCTCGGGGAATAGGAGTTCAGCTGCTTTTGACATGATACATTCGGACGTATGGGACCCTTGTCCTACAACCGGAATTAACGGTTTTCGATGGTTCGTCACCTTTATTGACTGTTATACCCGCGTGACATGGGTCTACCTTATAAAGAATAAAAGTGACGTCCTTGAGGTCTTTCGGGACTTTCATCGCCAGGTGGAAACACAATATGGCGCTAAAATTAAGTATTTTCGGTCTGACAATGGGACGGAGTATACTAAAAAGAGGGTTGCTGAGTATTTTTCCACTCATGGAATACTACATCAAACTTCATGTGCTTATACTCCGGCACAAAATGGTGTGGCTGAGCGAAAGAACAGACACCTGCTGGAAGTCGCACGGACGATGATGCCGGCTATGAATGTCCCGAAACACTTATGGGGGCAGGCTATATTGACGGTCTCTTACCTCATCAACAGAATGCCATCTCAAGTATTGGACTGGAAGACACCGTTGGAGATGCTTACTGGGGAAACTACATACACTGTTCCACCGAAAGTTTTTGGATGTGTGTGCTTTGTCCAAGATAATAGGCCAGACGTTGGCAAACTGGATCCTAGAGCAGTTAAATGTGTCTTTGTCGGTTACACGACGACTAAGAAGGGATATGCCTGTTGGAGTCCAGTCGAGCGAAAGATGTTTGTAAGCATGGACGTTACATTCCGAGAACTCGAACCATACTATGGTTCGGATGAAGGTTCAGCATTTGGTGACACACCTAACACGGATGGTGTTAGCTGTGAGGGAGAGATAATAAGCCCAAATGTGGTCGTCGGATCGGTTCCGTGTCCGGTTGTAGAAAACTGGACGAAAGGGAGAGAGCACAGTGACTCAGATACAGAGAATGAAGAAGAAGATACATATGTTACGCAGGGGGAGCAGCAGACAAGGGAAAAGGAGCTCAAAGTCTACAGAAGGAGACAACAGAAGTCCAGTACTGTGCCTATGCCGTGTCCTGTGCCTACTGTACCAAGTCCATCGTCTACTCCTGCTCCAACTCTTGAAGATGTTGCCCCCGCACTGAATCACTCGGATTCTGATGCGGATCTCTCCGACTCGGATGGTATGATCTCTCCACCACCTATTGCTCCCTTAAGGAGATCTTCTCGCATCAATGCGGGTAAGGCTCCTGTTCGTTTTGATGATTACGAACATGACATTGCCAACTTCTTGTCTTGTTCTAACATTTCTTCGAATTATCGAGCCTTCATTGCATCGTTAGACTCTACTTCGTTGCCCAAGTGTTGGCAGGAAGCAAAGAAAGATCTAAGGTGGAAAGCTGCAATGATGGAAGAACTTGGGGCACTGGAGAAAAATAAGACATGGGAGCTGGTTCCATTACCCAAAGGGAAGAAAGCTGTGAGATGCAAATGGGTGTACACAGTGAAAGAGACGCCAGAAGGAAAAGTAGAGCGGTACAAGGCGAGATTGGTTGCAAAAGGATTCACACAGTCATATGGCATAGACTATGATGAGACGTTTGCCCCAGTAGCAAAAATGAGCACCGTGAGAACTCTGGTCTCCATTGCAGCGAACTATGGGTGGAAGCTATACCAGCTGGATGTAAAGAATGCCTTTCTTCATGGGGACCTGCAAGAAGAAGTATACATGGAGCTCCCGCCAGGGTGCTACGCGACGGAATCAGACGGAGGGACGTCGCAAGGAAAGGTATGTAAACTGAAGAAGTCGCTATACGGGCTCAAGCAATCTCCTCGAGCCTGGTTTGACAGATTCAGAAAGGCTGTTACAGGCATGGGATGCCGTCAAACAAATGCAGATCATACGGTCTTCCTCCAGCATGCAAGAGGCCACATCACTATACTTGCTGTATATGTGGATGATATAGTGATCACAGGTGATGATGAAGTCGAGATCACTAAGCTGAAGTCAAAACTCGCGAAGGAGTTTGAGGTGAAGGATTTGGGAGCAATGAGGTACTTTCTAGGTATCGAAGTGTGTAAAGGCGAACAGGAAATTGTTCTATCACAAAGAAAATACGCACTAGATCTGCTGAAGGAGACAGGGATGCTGGGATGCAAAGCAGCCGTCACTCCAATTGCCAGAAGTATAAGTTTGGAGCAGAAGCAGGAGAGCCTGTTGATCGTGAAAGATATCAAAGACTTGTAGGGAGATTGATTTATCTGGGACACACTCGCCCTGATATCTCATTTGTGGTGAGTGTAGTGAGTCGTTACATGCATGATCCAAGAAAGGGTCATATGGAAGCAGTATTTCAGATCTTGAGATATCTGAAAGGAACGTCGGGAAAGGGGCTATGGTTCAAGAAGAATGGACGTATAGAAGTTGAGGGATACTGTGATGCAGACTGGACGAGCTGCATAGACGACAGAAGGTCTACCACGGGATACTTTGTTTTTGTAGGAGGAAATCTGGTCTCATGGAGAAGCAAGAAACAGTCAGTGGTAGCACGGTCGACAGCTGAAGCAGAATACAGAGCAATGGCTCTGGGAGTGTCAGAGTTACTGTGGGTGAAAGCGTTGCTGATAGAGTTGAAGCTAGACAAGGGAGCACCATTACGTCTTCTGAGCGATAGTCAAGCTGCAATAAGTATAGCTAACAATCCAGTTCAGCACGACAGAACGAAGCACATCGAGATTGATCGATTCTTCATCAAGGAGAAGCTAGCACAAGGGATACTGAAGATTGACCATGTCCGCTCAGAAGAACAAGTTGCAGACTGTCTGACTAAGGGTCTTAGTTCATTAAGTCTGACGAAGCTATGTAACAAGATGGGGATGATCAATATCTATCGCCCATCTTGAGGGGGAGTGTTGAGAATCAATAAGGGACTTTTAGTCCCACATCGGAATATCGAGTATGTAGAGGAGCTAGACTCCCTATAAGTAGTGAAGTAGTCCATCAATAAAAATTATCCAACCATTATTTTCTACAGTATCAAAAGACCTAAATTCTAAGATACATCATACTTCACTATTTGTTGATATTTAGGGCATCAATAAGCAAAATTTTGAGAGGTTACCCTGCTTGGGTAAGAAATGGGCAATAGCTGACTTCCAATAGTTGGTGGAAGCTAAATGATTTTGGCTGTCATAGTCAAGAGGATTAGAGTGCAGGGAGGTAGCTAGAATGTTGTAGTATAAAATTATATTATGACTATTTACAGTGTCAAGTTTCAGAAGTTAAATTGTATTATTTATACCTATTGTGCTTATATTTCTATTTCTCTAGGAAAATTTACCACAGTTCTTCTAATATGAGCCTCACCCTGGTATCACATCTAAAAGATTGGTATCGGATTGAGATCCCCTAATTCTAATATCTCATGCAAATATGGAAGAATGTCTCTTGGTGACCAATTTCTCATGCATATGTGCCAATATCTCGTACATTTCTCAATCCGTAGATTACCATGTCCATGCCTCATTTTTTGTAATGTTCTTTTAGAATCCAGAGATGTAGACCATTTCCACCTTGATTATTCTTACAATTACTTAACGAATTGTTTAAACTTTGTACAGGAGAATTCTATGAGTGAGCCAGAGGTTGCCATTGACGATGATTTCATGATTGAGCTGGAAGAACTTTGTGACGACGACACTTTTATGCCTCCGGCATGAGTGTGACCAGGCTTTATACTTATCTTCTGCTTTGCTTTTGTAAATACCCGCTATGATGGACTATTAGGCCTCTTTTTGTAAGAGATGTGAACTTATGTATAGAAAAGCCTGAATTTACTTATGTTGTAATCTAAAACTCTTGTTTGTTAGAACACTAGAGTATATGATGTTACCAATTTGATGGATCAATAAAAATATTTTGAAATTATGAAGTTTTAATCATATAAAATAATGAAGTTCATGCGAAACTTTGTTTTTTCTTTTTCGTTTTTCCTTGATTAGAAACTTAGCTAGTTATAATCGAAGTGTATGTTATAATGAATCAGTTGGGTTTTGTGTCATAGTTCTATTGAGCTATCACAAATCTTATAGCTATAGCAATGCTGTTTGTGGACATTTAACATAATAAAGCTTGTATGCACTTCTTGTCGTGAGGCCTACGTTTCATCCAGGACTTAATTTGGTGCCACGCGCAAGTGGTGAGCCAAAGGGTTTCCATTTTAGCTGGCCATTTTTTCAAACTGTGTCGTAAATTCAGGACTCATAGAGCGTTTTTGAAACGCTAACCTAGCGAATGTCTTGGAAATGGATATTTGGACAAATGTGATGAAATGTAAGTATATCATTGTAGATGTAATGTAATGTTGGTTAGTTGGAATAAGTAAAGGCAGCAGAGACAGCTTCATTATATTGGAGCAATTCTCCAAATTACCACATAAATTCCCTACAAAGAGAAGAGATTCAAATGTCTCCAAATTTTACCACAGAAATTCCCTCCATAGAGTAGAGATTCAAATTAGAATATACATATGTTATTAGGCCATCCAAACAACAATCAAAACCTATTCAGTATTTCAGATGGGTGCGCGCAAGTAGAGGGCTGGCTAGTTTAGTTGCTGGTCAAACAATGTTGGTTGTTGTGATGTGGTTCCAAATCTATTTTATTGTCCTTTCACGTGGTTCCTAATAAATATATATGCATGGACATTCCAAAATCTATGTTACACATATTCATTATGGATACTTCAAAAAGCAAAATATAGAAAAAAAAATATGAGTAAACTTGAGTTGCACCTAGGCCTGTCAATGGTAGCTTATTGGTCGGATATTGGCATTACCATATCCGAACCATTAACTATCGGATATATCCGATAACTATCCGATATCCGATCGGATAGAAGTTTTGGCTACCGTATCTGTTACCGATAATTTTAACGGATATCAGATAATATCCGAACCAATAAGATTACTAAAAAAATATTTAAAAAGGGAAGAAAAAAAAAATCAGAACCAGCAGATTTTGTCAAGAATCAACAGATTTCCACATTGAAATGACAAATTTTATCTAGAAACAGCAGATTTCCACGTTGAAATATAAGAAGCAGCGGATTTCCACATTGGAACAACATATTTTGTCAGATATATGTGCAAATTTTTACATTGAAATATCATAAGCAGCAGATTTTCATGCATACATTGAATACATTTGCACCAAAAAATTCTTCACACAAGCACCTATAACTAATAGTCCCATGCATACATTGAATTTATTTTAAATTTATTAAATAATTTAAATATTATTGGTTCGGATATTATTGGTCCGGATATGACACTTACCGTATCCGCATCTGATATCCGATAAATATCTGATAAGATATCCGATAAATATCTGATATGATATCCGAATCCGTATTCATATTCGAAATTTCGGATATTTTCAATTCGAATACGGATCGGTTACGGATTTTCGGTCTACCATTGACAGGCCTAGTTGCACCCCACATTATTTAACCATATTCAAGGTGCACCCCACTGCTTTACCATAATGTATAATACTCCCGCTTTCGTCCAAAAGTAACGGTCAACTCCGTTGACTGTTAATTTTTGACCGAAATACCCCTAACAAATTACCATTATTACTAGTTCCTCCTCGTCAGCTTAGGAAAAAAGAAAGGGTATTTCGGTCAAAATTTAACGGTCAACGGAGTTGACCATCAGTTTTTGACGGAAGTGGGAGGTATTATACATTATGATAAAACTGCGGGGTGCACATTGAATATGGTTAAATAATGTGGGATGCAACTCAAAATTTCTCAAAAAATATTTGTCGAATACATATGGCCTACCTTTGTCATATTAATTTCCTGTCCCTCGACATGGGCAAGATTTTTTCTATTGCCAAACCTTTGTCATATTTAACGGCTGGTTTGGATTAAAGGTGGACATCTAGATATGTAAATAAGCCCTACAATGTCAATCGTCAACTTTGAATATTAAATCTTCTGGAAATTGCTGATATATCCACTTTCGGGGTTGGTTTTTATGAAAAATTCACCCGCAGGGTGGATTTTATAAAATATCCAAAATTATGTATTTTTACGTTAAATATTCCATGATTCCCTTTAGATGTTTTGTATTTACAAAATTGTCATTTTGATAATACCATAACTACCCCTTTGAGCAAATTTGGTCATATATATATATATATATATATATATATATATATATATATATATATATATATATATATATATATATATATTTGAATTTACAAACTCAGACTTGGATTGCGATTTTCGTCTTCTTCTTCATGAGAGATCTGAATTTCATTGCTCTCATCTTCATCAGAGATCGTAAAGATCGTTCGTAGTTCACTGTGCTTTTCTTCAGTTGAACTCTGATCATCGCTCATCATCATCATCTTCGTGGAGAGATTTGAAATTTTTCGGCGATTAGGTCAATTGTGGAGAAAAGATCTTCTTCTCTTTCTGTAGATCTTAAAACAAGGTAAGAGTTCAGATATGTAGAAATTCATTCATCATCTTTGTAGATCTTAAAATTTTTGCTGAATTTGAATTTATTATGAAGATTTTTAATTGAGAAACGATTAGAGAGATCTTTAATCTGGTTCTTTTGTGCGAATATGATGGCGAATGATATTCGCCATGCTAATATGACGGGAAATGGTCATCCTCCGTTCACTTGTTACAGAGAAAGATCATTCTCTGTTCACTTTCACGGAGAACTACCATTCTCCGTTTCACACATGACGGAGAATAGTCATTCTTCGTTATAGTAGAACGGAGAATGATCATTCTCCGTGAGAAGTAAACAGAGAATGATCATTCTCCGTTATATTAGAACGACGAATGATCAGAAATGTGTTGTTCTGATTTGTGATCTCTTCTGTTTTTATGCTTTTAGAATTGCTTTGAATATGAGAACGACGGACCATTATAAGAGCAAATATGAGAACAAGGGAAAAAAGAAGAGAAATATGAGGTGCCAGAATTGCTTTGAATTATGTAATCACAATCGCACCACTTGCCCTCTCCCTCTACGTGTTGTTACGGGAGTCGAGGGGGCAGCGCCCCCTCGTTAATACATATATTCTTTCTTTTATATAATTGTTTTTTAATACATTTCTTACATTTTTGATATTAATGGTGCTATTTTGAAGTCTGTATATCTAGTGTTTCACATTTTTTGACTGCATAAAGGCCATTCTTCGTTATTCTAACACGGAGGATGACCATTCTCCGGCACTTTAACAACGACGAATGATCATTCGCCGTGAGTTTTGTACGGAGAATGACCATTCTCCTGCATTCTAAAACGGAGAATGGTCATTCTCCGTAATTTTATTATAAAAGACAGCGCAGACGTTACAAAAGACGCAGACAGAAGAATAAAAGACAAGCAGAAGATATAGAAAGAAGTTCTTTTATTATTATGTCTATAAAGGATCTATTACAGATTCATTGAGGCTACACATAAAAGACTCATACTGTTCTTCTACAAAGGATCTATTATAGATTTAGCAATGCCTAAAGAAGTCTACGAGAGGGTTTATCTTCACAGAAGCGCAACCCTTATTCTTCTTGGTGCACATATTAGAAGATTGATCTCCATTGAAGCGTATTCCTCCTTTCTTGTATGCGCAACCCCGAATGCCCGAATGAGCAGGACAGAACAGAACAAGTGGCTCTTCTAGCATTACGGGCTGCTAGATCCTTACTGGGAAGGGCATAGCATGACCCCCAACTTTTCGACAACACGAGGACTCCCAAGATGTTGTTCAGGTTCGAACAAGGAGCTCTAATGCATCTCGAGACTCACTACTACGTGTTCTTCTACAAGGACATAACTCTTTTAAACGAAGAGATCCACAACCAACAACCGACTGATGCCAAGCCAGTGGCCTCTTAAAGCTAAGTCAGGATCGTGCATAATAGAAATGCTATGAAGATGATGGACTTTGCTCCACAAGAAGCCCATTTTTATAGGCCATGAATGGCCCAGCGTCGTGCACAACGCGTTTATTGGCCAATAAATACAGATGAACCTAAGAGTCAGCATAATAAATCTCATTTAATAGGTTCGTTACAAGTAGATGGCATGCCACAAACTCCTCAACTTCCTCCAAGAAAGATGGTGGAAATTAAGACTTATTCAAAGACAGTCATTAAAGGCCCCCACATAGAGAACTTTCTCAGAGCCGCAGGCAGTTAGCCATTCCTCTCAGAACCGTAGTCAGTTCAAACATTCTCCGTCATTTTAACATGAAGAATGATAATTCTCTGTCAATTTAACAAGGAGAATGTCAATTCTCCGTTATATTAACACGAAGAATGACTATTCTCCTGCATTTAACACGAGAAATGACCATTCTCTGTAATTTTAAACATGGAGAATGGTCATTCTCCTGCATTTTAACACAGGAAATGACCATTCAAAAATGATATATATAAAAAAAATGTAAATATAATTCAAAAATAATTTTATTATAAAAGACAACGTAGACGTTACAAAAGACACAAACAGAAGAATAAAAGACAAACGGAAGATATAGAATGAATTTCTTAGCCCATTTACATTGTTGTTTTGCAATGTCATTGCTAGGTTGGTACATATGGTATTACATGTTCACTTGAAAGCAACTTCTTAGCCCATCCCAACCTCGTCTTTGTAATCTTCTGGTGAACGACATTGTCTTTTACTCTCAGAATTTCAAAAGGAGCATTCATCAAGTACTTCATATAAAACGTCGTGTATAAGAGGCAGTTGGGTGCTAGTTGTTGTGGGCATCGTGGAGAATATTTTAGCTCTGTGCTCTCATTCTCCATCATCATCGGGCTTCTTTCCCTCATCACCAAAATTTTCCTCCTAACGATAGGCTCTAAGGTCTTCTTCATTACTTCTGCATCATCTTTGCCCTTTTCGTACGTGTTTTGCACCAAAGAGTTGTAGTGTGTCCACTCATAGAAGCTCAAGTTGAATGTGAGCAGCGTATAGTGTTTGGAGGTTGCATTAAAGAGTGAAATGAATAGCCACTCTATGTCGTCCTCTAAACCCATGACGAAGTCTTCTACATCTGATTTATAATTTTCAAGGGCGCCGAATTTTGCTTCTGGTTCAATGGCAAGCTCCACGGTGGTCTATTTCCCAAAAACAAAACACAATATCATGAGTAGATTTTTACGTCATTTTTCATCGGTGTACACATGAATAGGGATTTTTTAGTTTTGATTCTTACCAATGTGGTGGGCAACATGAATGCAGACCACTTACATTGCGCGCCCTGTGAACTTGGTTGGACGTACTTTCTTGCCAAGTCTTGAATTTCTTTTATCTTCTTTATTATTATGTTGAGTATGCTAGCCTCAATGTCTTCATAGTTGAATATGTCTTGTATGTCTTTTGCTGACAACATGACGACAACTTCCTTTTCTTCCTCTTTCGGGATATTCATGTATACAATATCACTGCACATAAATTTAGTTTAGATTAACTTAATAGAGATTCTCAGGATATAATTGTGAAAAAGACTAGAAAGGAAAAAAAAGAAAAAAAAAGAGTCATTCGACGTCCAACTGACACGAAGAATGATCATTCACCGTCCAACTGACACGGAAAATGATCATTCGTCGGCCAACTGTCACGGAGAATGACCATTCTCCGTTATGAATTGGACGGAGATTGGTCGAGTTCAGAATACATACGTTGGATTCATCTTTCTTAGGAATATGATGCCCCTGTGTAAAGCTTCTTCAGCTCTTCATCCGCATCCCCCCAAAGTCTGAGGTCATCGCATTCCCTTAGTATTATTCCCTTTCTCACTAGTTCAGCCGTTTTGGCGTCTTGTCCGGGTTCAGCAGATTCTTTCGATTTCGTCTGCTTATTTTTTTTCTCGTCCCCTGGGTTTGGCTTACAATTTTGGTTTCGGAGCGGCAGTTGTCTTTCGCTTTTTATTAGCCTATGCTACTGTATTCTTCCCCATGGGAGTAAAATCTTCATCGGCTACTGTTGGTGATGGTTTTCTCAATCTCTTTGCCCCTTGCTTTTATTTTGACTTCTTTTGGAGCAGCATGTTCAGCAGCTTGTTGTTCAGCAGTTGGTTGGGTATCAAGATGCAATGCTACAGCCATGGCTTCGAGATCAGCGATCTTTTCATACTTTTTAATGGCTTCATTCTGCAACGATTCAACTTGCTTATGAAGTTCGCTTTTCTTATTAATGAGCCTTTTATTTGTCTTTTTGAGCTGCTCGGTTGTTTTCACCTATATAAAACAAACAACAATGAAAGGTATGATGTCAATAAATATATACTTTAAAAAAAAGGAAAAAAAGATCATTCTTCATGATCTTAACACAGAGAATGGCCATTCTTCGCAATTTTAACATAGAGAATGGCCATTCCCCTGCATTCTAACACGGAGAATGTCCACTCTCCGTGATTTTACTAGGGGAAATGGCCATTTTCCTGCATTCTAATACGGGGAATGGCCATTCTCCGTGATTTTAACAATGCAGAATGGTCATTCTCCGTAATTTTAACACGGAAAATTACAAATCAGAACTTTGAAAAAAGAATTTTTTTTTAACCTTGTGCCTCTAGCTCTTTAACCTTTTCGCTAAGCTTCTCATTCTCAGCAATAATATCATATTTCTCTTTTTGCAATGAGTCCAATTTTTGCACCGACACCTCCATTGTGGTGTTCATTTCAATTTGTTGGGCTCCTTGTGCCTCTAGCTCTTTAACCTTTTTATGGAGTTTCTCATTCTCAGCAATAATCTGAGATTTCTCTTTTTGCAACTCCTCCAATTCCTGCACCGACCCCTCCATCACAACGTTAATTGCATGTTGTTGGGATCCTTGTGCCTCTAGCTCTTTAACATTTTTATGGAGTTTCTTATTCTCAGCAATAATCTGATATTTCTCTTTTTGCAACTCCTCCAATTCCCGCACCGACCCCTCCATCGTAGTGTTCATTTCAAGTTGTTGGGGTCTCTCTTGCTCAGCATCCTCATCCCCACCTTTTTGGTGGTGTCCCTCTCCCTTGTATGCACCTTCTTCTTGTATATGTACCTCCTCTTCTAGGTGTCCCCCCTCTTTTCCATTAGCTATAACCAAATCTTTGAATATCTTTTTCGATCTCAATTTACTGTGATATTCATTTTTGAGGAAGATCGAGATTGCGTACCCATCCCATGTGTGAAATCTCGGGTATTCACGAATTGGTTCGGACTCCTTTCCACATGGGTACTATGTTCCGCAAACCAATAAAGAAAATATATTATGCAACCTTCCATTTTGGAGTATGCATCAGAGTCATCTTTCCCAACAGTTTGACTCGTAGCCCTCTTGATGCTCTCCAAGACATACGCCAAGATTAACATTGGCCAGCAGATACTTTTGATAACTTCTATACTATCTAACAAGGCCAAGAACCTGTACGTTAAATTTGAACCGCCAGACTTTGTGAAGAATGTTGTTTGACTAAAAAGTGGAAGATTATTAGCTTGGCCAAATCATTCGCTTTAACATCTTCATCTCCGTCACGAAACCGTTGTAACAATTCAAAGAACTTATGTCTCACTTTCGTATTCGTGACTTCTCCGTGTTTGCCCTTGGAATTAGTCAACAATCTTTTAAAGTGATCTCTAAACATGCTTAATGATTTCGGTGGTGTGGTCTGCTGTTGTTTTTCTATGATCAATCTTCTATAATAAATATCATCCTCGCTTTCTTTGTAACTCCTCTTCCCGTGTTTTCAAATTTTATTCTGCTTTTATTTGAGTTTTGAAACAAATTCTTTGGAAACATGTACACGTTATTTTCCTACTATTTTTGTATTTCTAAAAGAAAATCCATATGATTAGTTTAGGATAAAATATTTTCTCTTAAAATTCATTATTGGCGTTATTGGTTATTAGCTTATTGACTTCGAAAAACAATTTTGGAAAATTATAAATATTTTTATAAGATTTTGATTAATAATATATTTTAATGGATGATCCTGTTATATTTAAATTACAACGATAACTATTTGTTTGAATTAAAGATTAGGTTTATACTAATATAATTTAAATTATTTTTGAGGGAAATTAATCTTTCGATTTGGACTTATATAATTTAAATTGTTTTGATACTCTGAATATTATTTTAAACTATTAAATTTATCGCTTAGTTGACTTGGATTGGGAATCAAAATCACTCGAATTGTTTTGATAGTAGTAAATATTATTTTCGATTATCATGATTAAATTTGATTTATTTAGTTTTAAATTATTAGCCTATAGAGGATTTGCGGCCTATATTTTCGTTTAATAAAATATTGAACTTATTTAAAAATCAGATAAGGATCCAATATATATATAAAATACGTATCTCGATCAAGAAATTCCCAGGCCAACCAAAGAGAACTTAAAGCTGCTAAGGTTCCTTCTCTCTCTCTCTATCTCTAAATATATAAACAACACAACTCTTCCAAACCCCTTTTATCTATATACACAGATATACATATATATTATCATCGGAAGCTAATATCCTTTCTATCGTTCAATCGTCTCATCAATATATATAAAAAGTTATAGGGAAGTGTAAAACCCCTAAATTTCTACTATTTTTTATATTAAATTTAGTACTGATTTAAATTTTTGTATTGTACGTACGTCACATAGTCGTATTGTACGTCGCGCACGAAATTTTATTTTTCGTAATTGCTCGACGAGTGCGAATATGTGCAAGCGTACATATTTTAGAAAAATATTTTTCCTATTTTTATAGTTCCAAGATAATATAAATAATAATTATTTTTAGCTATCAAAATTTCTAAATATAAGAGTTATTTATGAAAAGCCTTCTTATAAAATGGTATACTAGAAAAGTATATATTTGTAAATATTATTTGTGTAAACATACATATTTTGTAATTATTTATTAATTTATTTTTAAATAATAATGTAATTTTTGAAATTATTATTATTTGTAATTTTAGAAAATATATATTTGAATTTATTGTGGCCATATTAAATCTCGATTTGATTTTATGGATTTAATTTAAATAGTTAAAAGATAGGATTTATACTTAAATTGAGTTTAGATTATCTAGTTTTAAATTGAAATTTAATTTGAATTTGGATTTGATTATTGATTTAAATTAATAGGTTGAGTTATCTAATTTGGTTTTAAATATTCTAATCTTTATCCAACTAGAAATTCCCACATCCTATAAATAGGAAGGTACTCATCCATATACTCTCCAAATTCCACAATATACGTGCATCGTGTCTGTGTTACCCTCATCCCATATCTTATTCCAAATTACAGATACAATATTTTTCCCATGCCGGACAAACCCCGGCACCATCAAATTCCTAGTCTAACCCAATCCGAACACCCCGCAGCAGCACCTTCCCCTTCCTTCGACCATCATCTTCTCACTCACCACCACCGCCAGAACCACCCAACCCTCTCGACCGACCTCTCCAGCCCGCACCCCCGCCTCAACTCCGTCGCCACGACCTCCCCGACTACCTGCAACACAACCCAACGCCACCGCCAATACAGCCTTCCATCATCACCACCTTCGCCAGACCCGCCGTACCACAGCCACAACTACCACGAACCCCGCCACTGTCACCAAAGCCCCGGCCAACCCGACCCGTCCAGCCGACTACCACCCAAACCAGCCAAAATTCCCCAAAACCACCAGACCCAACACAACCACCCATAGCGGCCACCGCCGTGGCACACCCGTACCCATGCCACCGCCACCAAAGCAACAGCACCACCACCAAAATTTGGCCACACCGCCGCCACCATCCTAAAGGAAGAGACAAAGAAATAGCAAACCCATACCTGGCCCCCACCGCGAAAGTCCAGCCGCCTCCTTGTGCCGCGATCACCACCGATGACCGCCGCCTCCACCGCCTTAGCCGCCTCCAGCCGCATCCCCGCGAGCAGCCCACTCACCTCCTCCGCGCGCGAGCTCCGGCCACCCTTCCGATCTTGTACCGCCGCCGCGAGGGTGAGCACCGGCTGATTCAGCCTCCGCCTTGTCCAGCGTGCCACGCCACATCGCCGGCCACCCTCCTCTCCGCGAGTTAGCCGCCGCCATACGCGGCTCCGCCGCCGCGTTCTCCTCGAAACCCCCTCCGGTCGATCTCTCCCACCCACTCTTCCCTCACTTCCGCCGGCCGACCCGACCCCTAGCCTCCGTCTCTCTCCTTATTTATCTCTCTCTCTTCCGCTTCTTCTTTTCCCCCCTTTCATTTTTTTGTTCTTTCTTTAGCCTCTGTTAAGAGAGCAGCAGCCCCTTTGGTATTTTTGTTAGTTTTATTATTATTATTTTTTAGTTTTATTTGTTATTTGTTTTCTCTTTTTTTTTTAGTAACTATTATTATTATTATTATTATTATTATTATTATTATTATTATTATTATTATTATTGCTGTTATTATTATTTTTATTATTTATTCTTTATATGTACAAAATATGTTGCATGGTTATAATTTCTATATTACTATTATCATCATGAATATTTTTTTTGCAGATGACTAAGATTTATGATTAATATTAGTTATTATGAATTTTATGAATTTTAGTATATATACTCATACAAATTACTATTAGTATTTTTGATATTCTATATATATTATCATTGTATCATTTTGTAAAATTAATTTATGACTCTTTAGTAAAAATGGTACTTTGACAAAATAGGATTAAAAATACTATTGAACTTTATAGCTATTCTCAAAATATGATATTTGACTTAGAGGCTAAAAGTATTATTATGTTTTTGTGTGGTACCTTAAAATAAGCTTTTGAGCTAAAATATCTTTATTTATACTATTTTTCATGGTAAAAAAATATGGTTATAATATTTTCTACCAAAGTAATTTATAGTTTTGGTATAAAAACAATTCTTTGGGACTTCCAGTATTTATCTACCATTTTACTAGTAAATATAGTTTTCAGAGATTTTTTTATCATATATATATATATATATATATATATATATATATATATATATTATCTATCATATTTCCTTGGATTACCATCATGCCTGTGACCCATTCCAGTATTCATATTCCCTCGCCAATTTCGTACATCCTATCAAGCCAAACTAATTTGACCGTTCTGGGCCCAATGGAACTGTCCGTGCCACCATCAGAGGTCCCCTTGTGTAGTTGTTACACCAAAGTTGCAGTTCATGCCACCATGATTATCGCAGCAAACCAGGCGTCCTACCAGGCAAGACACCTTGCCATTTGCTGTTTATTTATTCTAGCTCATATTTCATGCATTGTTCATTATTTTTTTATGCAAAATAAACTGTGATACATGGCATAACCTGTTAGAACTTACTGTTCATTTATATTTTTGCTATGTATTATTTTTCTTACACATTAAACCTAGATTTAAGGGACCACCTTGTGTATTGCATTCATTGGCCTTGACACGTTGTACCACGAGATTGTGTGTCGTATATAGAATACGGACGTGCGTGATTGGCTGGACACCAGTACATATAAGTCGTGCGATAGGAATAACCGCTCATAGAATTACATGCTAGTTTGACCTAGGGGTTATAGAGGTTAATATTGTGGATACAACATAGTAGGCATTGGGCGGGAAGGACAATTCCTTAGCGTATGGACTTCGATGCACTTTAACTTTTGTAACCCGTGAGCTCCGTCGGAGACGCGGGTCAGCTTATCCATGATTACGGACGGCCACTGACGTTCTGCGGAACGTCATGCTCTTATTGATGGGGCCTCTGGTGCCCCAAGGGGGGATCATGCCGATCATATTTCGCCAGGGCCCATGCGTAGAAAGGATTGTTCTTAACTACATTTTACTTAGAACGGTTAGGTACCTTTATCCGTTAGGTACGAGTACTTTTGGTTTGGGTACTTGTATCTGACCGTGGCTTGGAACAATAACTTATCGCGAATTAGTTCGTCACATCTTGTCCTTGTTTGGTTGTAGGTGTGACTTACTACTTCGATGAGAAGGTATTGAACCTTGTTGGGGTCCGGATACCATATTGGATTCATAGCATAGAAAGATACGTCACCGTAAATTAGTTTACCATCTCATGTCCTTGTTTGGTTGGGGGGATGGTAGGCTAGTTCAATAGGTGTGTATTGGACCATGTTATAATTCAATTGACTTATTTATTTGAGCAGTATTTATTCAGTTTATATGGCATGAAATTATGTGTCTTGTTACGTCCCTCTGAGGACCTGGTTATCTCTCCAGGTGTGTGCTCTTGTCTTTCGCAGGTGTTCTAGCTCCAGCCGTGATTATCGCTATTTCTTCAAGGATGATTGCACTTGGATCGTCTTCGCTTTGCTCGCCAAAATCATTTCTTTTCTTATGTATTTTTCCTTTACTTGTTGGTAGTAGATTTGTCTCCGCCCAACATATTGTATCAAGACAATTCATAATCATTATATGATATCTTTTATTCATTTATTTTTGTGTGGATGAGATTAGTTATGGTTCTACTGCATTTTACAGCTTCCGTATATTTATTATACGGCTGGCATGTCTACGTTCCTAGTCCTACGTATTTTGGGACTGGGACGTTACAGGAAGCAACACTTAGAAAAGCTATCCCCACAGAATTCCTCCGCCTTCCCGTCGTCATCCACCAACCCCTACAGAACCACCCCGACCATTTTTACCATCATCCTCATCCACACCACCGGCGACACCAGACCCCTGCCATCACCATTCCATGCCATCCTCCATCGCCTCGGGCCGCAGCCATCATTGCCATCACCATTACAGCCACCTTGGCCACAATTGGAAGAGACACCCCATAACCATATTTGTGCCGATTGTGTCCGGTTATCCACCACAAAAGGTACCACATCAATCGTGTCCGGACCAGTATTGTCCGTGTCCACATCCATTCTCTTGCAATCCATAAAATCCGCAACAGAACCCAAAACAACAATATTACAAGGAAAACCCAAACCCGTCGTCGATGTTGCCGCCACCACCTTGTCTACCTTAGCAGCCCCATGCAAGAGGCTCCAGCGTGCGACTTCCATCGGGTCTAGACTCCCGTGCCCTCCGCACGACCCTCCGCGTGCAGATCGGGGCTCCGACGAGCTCTCCATGTTGATCCCTCAGTCGACCGCTTCCTCGCCAAGACGAAGTCCGTCGATGGCCGATGGACTGCCCTCCACGAGCCGCGCCAGCCGACGCCGCCCTTCCAGCGCCTCCGTCTAGAGGCAGCCGAACGCCGCCTCATCCGCCTTGCCGGCCGCCCCTCCATCTGCAATCGCCGGCGACTGCAGTGCTGCACCTCGGCACGGCGGCCGTTCCATCGATCTCAGCCCCGACGTCGCTCCGGTAGTCAACCACTTGTCGGCGCTGCGCCACCACTTTCTCGAGGAAACCCCACTCCTCCACGCACCGCCGCGTGAACAGCCAACCACCCGGCCGGCGCTGCTACACCTCCCGCGGCCAAGCGCCTCTGGATCCGACTCTCTCTTCCGCGCTGCCACTGTGCATTGGCCGTACTCGGCCGAAGCAACCGAGGTGAGACCCCCTACTTTCCCCTCTCTCCGCTCGCTCTCTCTCTCCATCTCACTCTGAACTCTCTCTCGCTCTTTCTTATTCCTCTTTATGTAGTTGTTATTTTTGTCTTACATGAAGACATAGCACCCATGTTGGCTATTCACATAATCAGTGTTTAATATTCCATTAGAGGACATATTAAAACGATGAATGATATTTTATATTATTATTATTATTATTATTATTATTATTATTATCAGTTATTATTATTTATTCCCTGTCAATAGTTTTATTAATGATATTTCTTATTATATATATATATATATATATATATATATATATATATATATATATATATATATATATATATATATATATTGTAATATCATTTTAATTATCATAAATAATTTCTAAAGAGCTTATAAGTATTTTCCTATATAAAATACTGTTATAGTTATTTTTAATGGTATTAACTTTTATTTTGCTAAAATGTGTGTATTAAGATATCTCTAGAAAACCTTATTATGATTGTACCCTAAACATAGTTTTAGCCTAAAATAAATTGTACTTGACAAATTAAGAAGTTTGGCCTAGATTGTTTTTCAATATTTATTTTAAATGTAGATATTTTACTAAGAGTAAATTGGAACTTATATATATTGGTATATTATATTTATATAAATACTTTTAAAATAAAAGTATTTTGGTCCTCGAATAAATAGATGCTTTTTTATATGTTATTTCTTAAGAATTTATATAAATAAATAGATTTTATAAAAATATATTTGACAGAGGGGTTTTTTGCCTTAAAATAGTTTTCCTGATTTTAAAGTATTTGTTTAAAATATTCTATATATAATTTCATGATATAAAGTACTTTTCTAAATGAATTTCCTTATCAAGGATTTTCTTTTTAGACAAAATTCCTTCGGCCATCGAATATTAATCATGACTAGTCATACATTCTTATTACTTGTGATTTTGACTTTCTCATATCAACTTAGGCTAATCGGACTAATCTGGATCCAATGGGATTATTGGTTTCACCAACTAAGGACCACAGACAAGTACACTTTCTGATTGCTTTCGATTCATTGTAGTCTTTTTATTTCATGTTTATACATATGTCTTGCTGCTTGTTGACACGCTCGTCACACGGAGTAGTCGGAAGTGGAAATATCTTAGTAGACATGTAGACTACCCAGAACTATCCCATGAGTCTATTCTTGAATAATAGCAGCTGCACACGATACGTGCAGGGTGCCGGATTTATCCCCTAGCCGTTCACATGTCGAAACTAATATTTCACATCACATAGATAGTTGTATTTTATTTGCTTGTCATGTCATATGTTACTTTCTAGTTTTTGCCTCTCATATGCTATTTTCATGTCTTGTTAATTCTATTGTATTTTCGCATTGCCGTCGGTTTGTGTGCTTGTTCCATTCCTGACTGGAAACCAATATTTTTTTAGGTTAGTTGTGGCTTCACTTAGCTTTGGGAGATACGGGTGTACTTGCAGACAGAAACCTAGAAATTAGATAGAAGTTGTGTCATTTTCATTAAATGTAAAACTTTGTATTTTCTTTAAATATAAATGTTGTAAATGTTGTAATAAATTTAGAAATGAGAATGAGCAGTAAATATTATTTTTGTGATTTTGAGCATCTTGGCCGTGATAGCGTTCTACTGCCGACTCTGCGGCGTAGGGTGGCTTGGACACATCTCGTATCCGGAAAAGCGGGTGCGGGTTGTGACAAATTTTTGTGGTGGCCTATGCAGGTCAGTTTTCGCAAAAGATTGCGAACTCGTGATGGTACTTAAGTTAGTCGTACCATTGCGAGCCTGTGACTAGAAAGTGCTCATTCACAGCTTAGGTTAAATTGATTTAAGAGAATGACTAGGACTAGGAGTCCCTTGTTCAAATTGACCGTGGGGTAGCTAAGGTTGTCAGATAGGCCATGCAATTTATATAAGGAATTATTGAATTTAGATAGCTTGTCGGATCTCTATAGATACACTATTACTTTTGATATGACAATATGATCCAACGTGGGTATACTACTCACTTGATTAGTTAGGCTTTCCAAGAATTAAGGCTATAATTTTGATAACTTGTTCAATTTTTTTTTTACTCTATTAGATATAAACATCATATCACGAGTTAGAATTGCCTATTTTAAATTCTATTTTGCTGTAAGGAAGTGGTTTATAATTTTTGATTCTGCTATTCATATACGAATCTCGAGTTAGATTTGATTCAAAGTTTTCCCTTAACCATTGGAAATATATATGAGATAAAGATTAGGATGTTCTTACTTCACTTGTCTTCAGATATTTCCTCCCGACCAGTCTTTTACTTTAAGGATTGAGACTTACAGGCAGATGTTATACTTTCTATCATAGTCAACTAGTTTGAATCTCTGGCAGCTCCTTGAAGTTCTTAGGAATATAATTGGATTAATTTTAACGACTGCGATGGCCAGCCAGCAGCGCACTGGCGAGACACGACCCATAGAATTGAAATTATTTCAAGGAATCATAGGTTATGGAACATTTATCAAAACTATATCTTCGTTGACCCCTTTAGACCTCGTGTCAATATAAAGTAGAGTATCTGATAGCATATCACATCTGAATTACGGAACCAAGGGTTTGTCGCAGCTAGAGTATACGGGCGAGGCATAATTCTCGGTGAAATGACTTCAGACGTGATTACAAGTTTAGGATACTATAGAGAATAGAAAGATGCCCGGTGTATCCCATAGGATCCAAAGCCAAAACTAGTGAAAGTTCTGTAAGTTTGGTAGCATGTCTCCCAACCTAGCATTATGTGGTCCTTGTGATCTATTGACGAGGTAATTGACTGACACTAATAGGTTTACCCCGAATATAGAATTTACAGGTCCATAATCCATTAGTCGATCAAGGCTTTATGGATAGGTAGATAGTGTGAAGACTGTATAAGCAAGAACACCAGGTAAGGTTTTGATTTTCTCAAAACTCGAACTACTTGTGCCTCCTTTCAAACAATCTCGCATACTTATATTTTGACTATCTTGACCAATGCTGCTACTACAGCCTAGTTTTTCAAGCTTACTGTTTTATCGAGCTTGATTTAAGACATATGTTTATTGGGGATGCCCGCTAACATATTGTCTAATCAGAATCAGTGTATTACGGTCTGATCGACCATAATACATTTGGTTCGCTTTTCATTTAATTATCCTACGTGGATTGAGATATAGAGGTATCCAGTGCCTCATCCGTGACTTATTGACAATTCCTCTTAAATTATACCCTTGCCTTTGAATCACGTAATTGTATTCGGTGACATCTTTCTTGAACTCTTTATTATTTTGGTCTTTCACTGATTTGGAAAGACGAAAGCTCATAATTGGTTGATAGATGCATAGTATCCCCATGGCTATGATAGTTGTATACACAAGTATAGCTACCATCGGCCAACCCATGCCACCAGAACCCTTGTGACAATAGTCTGGCAGGCTTGATACAAATAGAAATTCAAGACTCAGTTGTTAGAAATCTCTTCAAATGATGTGCCTTAGAATTGGTTACCCCGTCGATAACTCTTGTATACTATGGACGAGTGGATCATTCTATTTTATCGACCATGTGTCATTGTACACACTCGTTTTCCATTTATCGAGGAATGATCCTTGACTTGACCATATATCTACCGTACCCCGTTATGCCGTACCTTATTCTTTATTAACAAGAGTCGTGGTACAATATCCGGACTTTGGAAATTCTTCTGAAACCATATCCTAGCTTCTAAGGTGCGTAAACCGTAAGCCTTCTAAAATTTTGGGATATACGAGGATTACCGATTGGTTAGAATAATTCCCATTAGGATGATAATTAGTGCCCCATGGACTCCCACTTTCCATTTAGATCATTTTGTGTCCCCGGTCGTGTCATTAATATTCGGAGCAAGAGACCAGCTATTACCTCCCAACAAATTTCATATGCAAGACCTAGACGAGTCCACCTTCATCTAGGTATATCATGTCCCACTCAAACATATCCCCTTGTACTCTGTTTGTGTGGTACGACTTCTAGGTCAAAAGGACTAGCTATAACCCTTACCATGATACTGGTATACTTCCCGACTTCCACTAAGAGCCTCAACTTCGACTCAATTCCTTCGACCAAATATATGGTTGTGACCTACTCGAAGCCCACCACGCACATGTCACTAGTGTGCCACCCAATTGAGGCCTCATGTGCTACTTAAACACAAAAGTCACTGAAGGCGCATTTTGGGCTTTAGGGACCTAGCTAACCAACCTGACTGGCAACTAGCTCAACTACTTGGGTGGAAACCTATTCTAGGATACCCTAACCTAGTAGAAATAGTTCTATCTCGGGATCTTGTCCAGTCAATATAGATTAAAATCCAAGGTTCATCCAACCAACGAGTGATGTCCAATCATGGAACCCATTAAGACCCAGTAAAACCCATCCAGGCATACCACCATATTTGGACTATAAAACCGAACTATTTGAAATAGGTCCCTTTACCTATTATGTATAGTCTCCACCTCTTAGGGTGTGATGTCATTCGTAGCCATTATTCCATCTACTTGGAAGTCGCGATCCAATCTTGTATTGCATTTAGATATCTTGCTTGTGTGTTTAAATAACCACAAAAAAGATCACAATCTTGATTTCTCAAATTCCGTTCCATTTTGAAATTTTGTTCAGATAAAATTTTGAGAACGGAATTTATGTATTGCATGGATTGCAAGCCCCTCTAAGAAGCGAAGAGTTCTTCGATTTAGCAAGTGACTAGACTAGAGTAGCCCAATCTAACAAATAAGTTAATGGTTCATAAACTACCTTTCTAACTGCATCATTGGATACCCTCTACCGCTCTTGAAACTTCATAATTGCTCTCGATTACTCTTCCTTATCTTCATGTCCTTCCTATTTTAGAGCAATGAATGGTCATGCTCATTAGAATTTATCAATATTTCTTAGCTACTTGTGTAAATTGTTGCTTGTTAAATTTTGGATTGCTTGATAGATAGGAGAGGATTGTAGATGCCTTATGTTACAAATATCTGTTGGTCGTTACCTTTAGCAATTAACTGGAAGGTTACAATGTTATGATGTCATGTGTTTGAAGGAGTAGTGTGACCAAAGGTGGGTAGAAGTGCTCAAGGACTCGTAGTTATGAAATGGCTAGGAGAAGAATATAAACTATTTCGAGGAATTAAAATTTAAAGAGATTAAGGTTAAGGTAGACTTTCTTTTTGAATTTTTAGGGATAGTTATGGATTAGAAATTCGAGGAAGAATTTATTTCTAAGGTGGGTAGATTTGTAACTCCTCTTCCCGTGTTTTCAAATTTTATTCTGCTTTTATTTGAGTTTTGAAACAAATTCTTTGGAAACATGTACACGTTATTTTCCTACTATTTTGTATTTCTAAAAGAAAATCCATATGATTAGTTTAGGATAAAATATTTTCTCTTAAAATTCATTATTGGCATTATTGAATTATTAGCTTATTGACTTCGAAAAACAATTTTGGAAAATTATAAATATTTTTATAAGATTTTGATTAATAATATATTTTAATGGATGATACTGTTATATTTAAATTACAACGATAACTATTTGTTTGAATTAAAGATTAGGTTTATAATAATATAATTTAAATTATTTTTGAGGGAAATTAATCTTTCGATTTGGACTTATATAATTTAAATTGTTTTGATAACTTTGAAAATTATTTTAAACTATTAAATTTATCGCTTAGTTGACTTGGATTGGGAATTAAAATCACTCGAATTGTTTTGATAGTAGAATTATTAGCCTATAGAGGATTTGCGACCTATATTTTTGTTTAATAAAATATTGAACTTATTTAAAAATCAGATAAGGATCCAATATATATATATATATATATATATATATATATATATATATATATATATATATATATATATATATAATACGTATCTCGATCATCAAATTCCCAGGCCAACCAAAGAGAACTTAAAGCTGCTAAGGTTCCTTCTCTTTCTCTCTATCTCCAAATATATAAACAACACAACTCTTCCAAACCCCTTTTATCTATATACGCAGATATACATATATATTATCATCGGAAGCTAATATCCTTTCTATCGTTCAATCCCCTCATCAATATATATAAAAAAAATTTATAGGGAAGCAACACTTAGAAAAGCTATCCCCACAGAATTCCTCCGCCTTTCCGTCGTCATCCACCAACCCCTACAGAACCACCCCGACCATTTCCACCATCATCCTCATCCACACCACCGGCAACACCAGACCCCTGCCATCACCATTCCATGCCATCCTCCATCGCCCCGGGCAGCATCCATCATTGCCATCACCATTACAGCCACCTCGGCCACAATTGGAAGGGACACCCCATAACCATATCCGTGCCGATTGTGTCCGGTTATCCACCACAAAAGGTACCACATCAATCGTGTCCTGACCAGTGTTGTCCGTGTCCACATCCATTCTCTTGCTATCCATAAAATCTGCAACAGAACCCAAAACAACAATATTATAAGGAAAACCCAAACCCGCCGCCGATGTTGCCGCCACCACCTTGCCCACCTTGGCCGCCCCACGCAGGAGGCTCCAGCGTGCAACTTCCATCGGGTCTGGACTCCCGTGCCCTCCGCACGACCCTCCGCGTGCAGATCGGGGCTCCGACGAGATCTCTACGCCGATCCCTCAGTCGACCGCTTCCTCGCCCAGCCAAAGTCCGTCGATGGCCGATGGACCGCCTTCCTCGAGCCATGCCTGCCGACGCCGCCCTTCCAGCGCCTCCGTCCAGAGGCAGCCGAACGCCGCCTCATCCGCCTTGCCCGACCGCCCCTCCATCTGCAATCGCTGGCGACTGCAGTGCTGCACCTCGGCACGGTGGCCGTTCCGTCGATCTCAGCCCCGACGTCGCTCCGGTAGTGAACCACTTGTCGGCGCTGCGCCACCACTTTCTCGGGGAAACCCCACTCCTCTAGGCGCTGCCGCGTGAACAGCCAACCACCCGGCCGGTGCCGCTACACCTCCCGCGGCCAAGTGCCTCTGGATCCGACTGACTCTCTTCCGCGCTGCCACCGCGCAGTGGCCGTACTCGGCCGGAGCAACCGAGGTGAGACCCCCTACTTTCCCCTCTCTCCGCTCGCTCTCTCTCTCCATCTCACTCTGAACTCTCTCTCGATCTTTTTTATTCCTCTTTATGTAGTTGTTTTTTTTTTTTGAGATAAACAGCATTTCCATTCATTCAATAATCAAATTACAAAGAGAAATGTCCATTGCCACAGCCTCAGAAATACAAGGAGGAATGCAAGAATGAACAGTAAGAATATTTACAGAATTACACAGTAAAGTAGAAGAAGCCAATTGATGAGCACATAAATTGCCAGTCCTTCGAACAAAAGAGAAAGAAATATTGGAAGTAGATAATAGAAGCTGCCTCGCAGTGGAAATTGTGTGCCGAGCTAACCAAATGACTGTATCAGATTTAGATAAGATTGCATCAATCAAAGGTTTGCAGTCACCTTCAATAATAGTATTGCTAAGATTATGTTGTTCCACAAGAAAGATGGATAGGTGAATACCCAATGCCTCCGCCTCAAGAGAAGAACCACCATGTTGAGATTTTGAAACAGCTCCCAGAAAATGACCTGAACCATCTCGTAAAATAGCAGCAGCTGCCATTTTACCATCAAGATAAGAGCCATCAAAGTTGATCTTCAAGTTGTTGTGCAATGGTGGTTGCCAAGCTGGGATAGAAGTGGTCGAAATTGGTGAAGCCTCCAGCATAGGATCTTGCAAAGTATAACTTTCATATGATACTTGTAGAGAAGCAGCAGCATATAAAATCCGGGTGATGTCAATAGCCTTGTTCTCAAACACAAACTTGTTTCTTGCTTTCCAAATTTCCCACATAAGATAAAAGCATGATGACAGAGCTTTTCGATCCCCCTCGTGAAGAAGAGCAGTAAGGAAAGAAGAAATAGTTGAGTGATGAAGTAGAAGTCTTGAAAATGTAGAATTATGACACCAGGCATTACTAATCATAGGACACTGCAAAATAAGATGATCGTTAGTTTCAACACATACCTGACACATTGGGCACATTGCATCAACATTGTCCACCCTTCGATGAATATTTGATTTAGTAGGCAATGAATTAGTGATGGATCTCCAGGCAAAAAGAAGAACCCGAGGACAGATATGTGAATTTTTCCAGAACTTCTTCCAATCAGTAAATGTAGATGAACCAGAGAGATCAACATCTCTGTTAAGAGATTCATGGATCACTCTATATGCTGATTTGGCAGTAAGATTGCCATCAATAGTATGCCTCCAATAAAGAACATCAGTTAATCCAGAATTGGACAATGGGATATTGAGAATTGCCTCAGCTTCATGAGTCGGAAACAGATGATGAATCTTATCAACATGCCAGATATTAGTATGAGTATGAAGCAACTCATTAACATTGGTCACCTGCTCTTTAGCAAATGGATAGCCCATGACCCGATAACCAGGCTGTCCAGGCACCCAGGGATCATCCCATATTCGAATGTTGTACCATTACCCACAGACCAAATGATATTGCCATGCAGATATTCTCTACATACCAATATACTAGTCCAAACACAAGAAGCAGAGGCAGTGGCTCCCACTGACCAAAACCCAGAAGAATGCAAATATTTACATTCCATCAATTGAACCCACGGGGACTTTTTATCATTCAGAAATTTCCAAGCCAACTTCATAATCATTGCCAGATTAGTAATATAAGGGTCACGAATACCAAGCCCTCCCTGGAACTTAGGCTTAGTAAAATTAGCCCAAGAAGTAAAATGAATTCTCCTCTTTCCATTATTATCACCCCACCAAAAGTCCCTTTGATGTTTAGAGATGGTACCAGTAACTTTCTTTGGGACAAGATAGGAAGATAAGTAATAAATAGGCAAAGATGCAAGAGTGGATTTAATCAAAACAGTTCTACCAGCATGGGAAAGGCAATTCCTTTTCCACCCTTGAAGTTTACAATTACTACTGATAATCAAATCAGAAAAAGAACTCAATCTTTTTTTAGAAAGTTGAAGATGATGGCCAAGATATTTGTCAGTGGTGGACATAGCTTTAACACCCAATAAATGTCTATACAGTTGACACATATATGGATCAATGGCTTTAGAAAAGAAGATGGAGGACTTATCAAAGTTTATACGATGACCAGACCATTGCTCAAAAGTTTGAATGATAATTTTAGCTTGAAACAAATTGTGCAGAGAGCATCTCCCAAATAAAAAAATATCATCAGCAAAAGCAAGATGTGAAAAGGAAACCGGGCATCTAGGAATCTTGACACCATCATAAAACTCATTTCTTTCCATTATGTTCATAAACTGGGAAAAAATCTCCATACACAAAATGAAGAGATAAGGTGAAAGTGGACAACCTTGACGAATTCCACAACTAGGTTTGAAAGATTTAGTAGGAATACCATTCACAAGAATAGCAAATGAAGTGGAGGTAACACAATTCATAATAATAGAATGAGTTTTCCCAGATATTCCAAACCCAATCAAAACCTGACTAAGAAAGCTCCAATCAAGCCTATCATAGGCCTTAGATAAATCCAATTTCAATGCAAATGAACTGTTAGCAGAACTAAATTTGGAGATTGAATGAAATAACTCATGAGCAATAATAACATTATCTCCAATGTTTCTTCCAGGAACAAAAGCATTTTGTAAAGGATTGATAAGATTTGGAAGAAAGCAACGTAAACGATTTGCAATAATTTTGGAAATCACTTTGTAAAGGACATTACATAAAGCAATTGGTCTAAAATCATTAGCAGTAGAAGGAGAAGATGTTTTAGGAATCAAAGAAATGAAAGTATGATTCAACATCCTTGGCATGACAGATGAAGAAAAATATGCTTGAATGTAATTGATTACCTCAGGCCCAATCAAATCCCAATTTTTTTGATAGAAAGCTGCTGGATAGCCATCAGGACCTGGGGATTTATAAGGGCCCATACACATGATTGCCAGTTTAATCTCCTCCTCCTCAGGAATAGCACCCAGCCCATCATTGTCTGCATCACTAATTCGATGAAGCTCAGATAATATATGTAATGGAACAGCATTTGTATTGGATTCAGTAAATCGAGCACGAAACTGAGATAAGAATTCATCAGAAATATCCTTCTGAGTATTGATAATATCACCATTAGCTTTAGTAATAGTATGAATAAGATTCTTGTGATGCCTAACAGTTGCAGATAAATGGAAAAAACGAGTATTTTTGTCCCCATCCCGTAGCCATGAAATATGAGATCTTTGTTTCCAGTATAAGTCCCTTTGCATAAGAAGTTTGTTGAGAAGCATTTGCACTTTTTTTTCTTCTTCATATTTATAATCAGAACAAGGAAGAGACTGTATAGAAAGTAGTTTATCTTCAAGAATCTTAATATCCTGACTAATATTACCCAGTCTTGAAAAACCCCAATTTTTGAGTCTTGGGAGTAAGATGTTCAGTTTATTTCCAAAATCCTGTGAATGAATGGTCCCCCATAAATCAGCAACAACCTTTGTAAACCCAGGTTCATAAGACCAGGCAGCTTCATATCTATTAGGCCTTCTTCCCTTAATAGAGGTTGGTTCCAGTAAAAGTAAGATGGGATTGTGATCACTATTCAAGCAAGGAAGATGTAGAATAGAGGCTTTGGGATAAATAGTACGCCATTGTGTATCAGACATTGCTCTATCCAGTCTTTCCGTAATATTATATTTGGAATGTCTACGATTATTCCAAGTAAAAGCAGGCCCAGAATACCCCATATCCATAGCAGCAGTATTATTGAACCATTGAATAAAATCTTTATGGTGCTGAAAATTGAAGGGATTTCCTCCACTTTTTTCAGAACCACAAAGAATAGCATTGCAATCACCCATACACATCCAAGGCCCAGATATAGAATGAATAGTTGTTTCCAAATTAGACCAGAAATTCCTCCTATCCATAACATTAGGAGGACCATATAAAATAGAATATGCCAAGTATGGTTACCAGAAGAGGTAGTAATCTCACAATGGATGCAATTATCAGATGCAGTAAGAATACTCAGATGAAGATCAGATTTCCAGCACAGGAGTAAACCACCCGAAAGACCTCTAGATGATACTGAATAATACTGGTCAAAACCAAGATCAATAGCAATACGATCAGCATTAGTTGACGAGCATCGTGTTTCAGATAGGAAAACAATGTCAGCCTTCGATGCACGGAGGAATGATTTAAGAGTACGAATTGTCGGGTCATTCCTCAACCCTCGACAATTCCAAGATAGAATCATGGCTCATGAGGCTGTTCAAGGCCAGCCGCGCCTATTATTTCAATCAAATTAGTATTCAACTTCTTCCTTGGTCTAGCAACTTCATGATCAGTTGGTTCAGCAGAAGAGAGATCTCTATTTCTTTTAATCATATTCCTAGAAGTAGGAAATATATGCATTGGAATTACAGAAGGGGATATAGAGAAAGAATCTGGAGGAATGGAAGATGGGGTCAAATTGGATGAAACTGCATTCACTTCAATTGCATTACTAATGGAGGCAGATGATATGGTAGTAATGGTATTTAAACCAGAGGATGTTGGAAAACAGGGGAATATGGATGGGTTAAAAGAATCTGTAGTAATAGGTGAAAATGGTATGGGGGGATAAGAACATATCTTAGAACCATGGGATGATGTTGTAGGGATTAAAGAGGACAACAGGGATGTGAATGTACTAGTGACAGAAGGATTAATATTGCTGGATGTAATATTTGTAGATTTACTATTTGATAGTGAAGGAACAATATCTGTGGATGTGATAATAGAAGGATGAAGGACAATGTTAGGAATATCCATTAAAGGACTTTTCAATACAGGAAGTAATACAGATGGTTTATTTTGGTGATGTGGACAAGAAGATGTCATTATTGGAGAAATGGAGGATGATGTTGATGTAACTGTAGTAGGTGAGGAAGGTGTAACTGTAGTAACTGAAGGAGGAATGGGGGGAGTGGAATTAGTTACTGTAGGATTGGTGGAGGGAGTGGGTATAGTAACATCATGAAAAAAGGAGGGTGTAACTGTAATAACTGATGAAGTAGTGGAGGGGGAGGATGTTGTAATTGCTGAAAAAGTGGAAAAGGAGGAAGAAGTTACTGCCAAGGTGGATATTGTTGGGTGTGATGAAGTAACTGTCACCGGAGATTGGTAGACTGAGCATGGAATATTCAGATCTGCACTAACAGTAGTAAGAACAGCATCAAGATTTGAATCATAACCCATAGAATAAGGAATAGCAGAACCATTAGTATCTTGTTGAGCAGTAGACACAAACTCTCCATGTTTACTAATCCTTGACTTAGTAACATTATGAGTATTGGCTTTAGCAAATCTCATAGCATGAGAAACACAAATGGAATAATCAAGTCTTCTATTAAGAAGTTGATTAATCTGATCTTTTTGCTCAGCAGACCAGTCATTATTTTGAATAGAAGACAATTCTTTATGAGCATCACACTTCTTAACACCATGCCCCAATTTGCCACAAAATAAACAGAATTTAGTAAGCCTTTCATACCTGAGATCCACATGGCAATAAGAATTGTTACCCATAGGAACTCGAATTTTCCTTAACAGGGGAGATGCAATATTGATTTTGACCCTGGCTCTGGCAAATAGACTCCAATTAGCAGCTTCATTGATAGTAATAGGCTTCACAGATCCTACTTTAGATGCCAATGTTGAAATAAAATCAATGGAAAGGAGATTCACAGGAAGGCCATGGAATTGAATCCAAAATTCTGCACTATCAAACAGATAATCGCCAGGCAATTTATTTGGAAGACAACGCTCAAGAATTATGAGATGATTGTTGAACTTCCAAGGACCATTGTCCATAATAAAATCAATATCATCCATGATATCAAATTTTGCAGAGAAGGAACCCTTGAAATATTCAGCAACCTTGATATTCCCCTTTTTCTTCCACATTTTGGCAACAGTAGCAATGATAATATGAGGAGGATAATGTTTCTTTGAAAGTACCTTGAAAAAATATACTGCTGCCATTCTGCTTGTGGATTTCCTCTAGATGTCGGTGAAGCATGATCGAACGATGATGAAGATGTGGAAAAAAGGTTGTTAAATTTTTCTAAGATTTCAGAGAAAGAAGACGAAGGATCAGAATCCATTTATGGAAGAGGTGGAGAGTGAGATGGAGAGACGCAAGGAAGAAGAAAGGATTAAAGAGAAGAGGAGAAGAACGGAAGAATAAGTGGATGAAATATTGGGGGAAACGAGAGGGAGAGAAGGCGGAAAACCCTAAATAGTATTATTTATTATTATCAGTTATTATTATTATTATTATTATTATTATCAGTTATTATTATTTATTCCTTGTCAATAGTATTATTAATGATATTTATTATTAAATATATATAATTGTGATATCATTTTAATTATCATAAATAATTTCTAAAGGGCTTATAAGTATTTTCCTATATAAAATACTGTTATAGTTATTTTTATTGGTATTAACTTTTATTTTACTAAAATGTGTGTATTAAGATATCTCTAGAAAACCTTATTATGATTGTACCCTAAACATAGTTTTAGCCTAAAATAAATTGTACTTGACAAATTAAGAAGTTTGGCCTAGATTGTTTTTCAATATTTATTTTAAATGTAGATAGTTTACTAAGAGTAAATTGGAACTTATATATATTGGTATATTATATTTATATAAATACTTTTAAAATAAAAGTATTTTGGTCCTCGAATAAATAGATGGTTTTTTATATGTTATTTCTTAAGAATTTATATAAGTAAATAGATTTTATAAAAGTATATTTGACAGAGGGGGTTTTTGCCTTAAAATAGTTTTCCAGATTTTAAAGTATTTGTTTAAAATATTCTATATATAATTTCATGATATAAAGTACTTTTCTAAATGAATTTCCTTATCAAGGATTTTCTTTTTTGACGAAATTCCTTCAGCCATCGAATATTAATCATGACTAGTCATACATTCTTATTTCTTGTGATTTGACTTTCTCATATCGACTTAGGCTAATGGACTAATCTGGACCCAATGGAATTATTGGTTTCACCAGCTAAGGACCACAGGCAAGTATACTTTCTGATTGGTTTCGATTCATAGTAGTCTTTTTATTTCATGTTTATACATATGTCTTGCTGCTTGTTGACACGCTCGTCACACGGAGTAGTCGGGAGGGGATATATCTTAGTAGACATGTGGACTACCTAGAACTATCCCATGAGTCTATTCTTAAATAATAGCATCTGCTAGACTGATACTGGAGCTGGTCCTCTCATCGAAGGACTAGAAAAGGTCGAAGAAGAGGAACTCCCCCATTCGGGCAGTTCCCAACCCTGTGGTCCGGTGCTCCACAAACCAAGCACAATCCCTGTGCTCTGCGATATTCTGCCACCACATGCCCTGGCTTCCCGCAATGAGTGTAATCCATTGCGGAAGACTGCTTCTGTTTCTGCTGTTGGGGAAATGCTGGGGTCGAATGCTGAATCGACGTCACTGAGGCCGCCTGCCTGGGAGTTCCAATGGTCAAAGCCCTGGCTGCCGGGGCTGGTGCTGAAGACTGATTCATCTGGCCGTGAGACCGCTTCCGACCTCTGGTCCTCGATCCTCTGGAAGGTATACTCGTGCCTCTTGGCTGCTCTCAATACCGCATCAAAAGTCTGATGCTCAAACAGCTCCACTGCCAATAAAATCTCTAGATGGAGCCCCTGCTGGAACCGTTGGGCTCTGTCGAACTCGGTCGCTACCAAGGTGGCAGCAAACCGACTAAATCTCAAAAACTCGACCGCGTATCTATCGACCATCCAGTCCATCTGCTTCAGATTGGTGAACCTCGTCTGTAGATCGTACCGAGCTACAGCATTGAAGTACTTGGTCTGGAATCTTTCTCGAAATACTGCCCAGAAAATAGGCGCCACTAATCCAACGGCCGATGCCGCCCACCAGCTGCGGGTAAGTTCCAATAACTGTAGGCGTACAACCGCCACCTTCTCATTCTCGAGCGTCTTTACCGCTTCTAGAATCACTTCTCTATCCTGCAGCCAAGCATCTGCGGCAATAGCATCCTCGCTGCCGTCAAAGAAGGGAGGGTTCAAACGCTTGAAGCTGTTGGCTGCCTGGTTCCCTTGTTGAACGCCTCTATTCAAAGCATCTTATACTGCCTGGTAAAGGGCGTCGCCCCGACGATCTTGAGATGCTAACAATGTCCTGATGAGACCCACCAAGGTGCCATCATCGGGCTCGACAAGCTGGACTGGCTGAACTGGTGGCTCTTGACCCCCAGTAGGCATGACTCTGGAGGCTACTCCTGAATGCTGGGCCTGATCTCCAGGTTGCTGCTGGCCCACGGGAGGTGCTCCGCCTTGCCGATCGGTAGGACCAGGAACAATATCGCTGAAGAAGACGACACAGGAAACAACAAGGAAGGACCAGGAAAGATCAAAGATACAGGCATGCGATCAGGTTAAGAATTCAGTGATTCAGAGGATACGAGCAGAGATCAAGGGCGAGTGCTGATTGAGACATCTATTCGGTAAACCTTCACATATCTTGATTTACAAGACCTGTATGGGCCACCACTTAAACCATGTAACGCCCCAGAACCAGAATACTGGAGAGCGGAGGCATACATAGCCAGCTACGTATATTGAAATAGAATCCACATCGTTATACGGTTATGACTATCTAGATACATGAGGGTTTAACTACAAGCCATCAGTCTCTTATGGTTATGAACAAGCCTATTGTCTCAATCTCAAGCAAGTAAAAGCAATTACAAGATGTTAAAGCATCAAATATACAATAGTAAGGCGTCACATACATTATATTTAGATGATCATGAAGCTAGTCATACAAAATGTGAAGACTAGCAAGAGTTTTAGTCATACATGATCAACCCTAGGATTCGTCAATCATGTTACAGTCCATAGGCAGACAGTAAGTAAAGTGCAATCGAGCTAACACGTGTTCATCGGCTAAACGCCTCAAAAGAATATTTTTTTACAATAAAGTGGGAGAACAAAAGAAAATCCACTCGTTGCCTTGGTTACGCCTGGTGGTCACCATCTGGCTGGAAGGTAGGTGGATCCTTTGGAGCTACTCCGGTATCTGGCCATACAAAACCAGCTGGGTCAGACCCCAGAAAGAACAAGTGCCACAAAGGAGGCTTCACTTAAGAACTAAAACCAGCAATTAGCACAAGATATAATTATACAATAAAAGACTAGAAATATAGAAAATCATGATGATATACAATTGGATAACCATGGAACTATTCAGATAATCAAATTACAACCCTTAAACCAAACAAGGACCGGGGTAGTAACCCTTCGTCTGAACGGAACTTGGTTTCCTACCATTTATCGATAAGGTAAAACACAAGCATTCAGGTCATGTAACAATCTTATACAGGATCATGACAAGACTAGACTGAGTTAGACTCCATCCAATCAATCACAGCCAAGCAATGAGTACGGCTTGATATTTTAACTAACTAGGGTTATCACAGGCCAGTTACTAGCAAGATGTAATGAGATATTTCCACAGCCACAAGCCCTGCAGACCATCCAGGTTATCCAGGTCGAATATCCGTTCATGAAAGGTGCAACACATGACAGTGTGCTGGAAATGTGCCCTACTCGTCGGCAGGCTACAAGTCCACTTGCGCGCCCAGATAACGGGATTGACTGTAGCTGGGAAATCTCCTCATGACTACTGGATTATTCTAGTTATTAGCCTTAGTCAATTTCAGTGGGTACCCCTGACCGTGGTACTCAGGGGTCCCTGTCCTAGACATGATGCAAGACAATACTAGTTCATTTATACAAGCACAATCGCCCACGGTGTCCAGGCCATTCATTCTTGTCATGTCAAGTTAGTCGTCGCAACAGCATATCGGGGTTTATCATGTCAGGTTTACTTATCAAGAGTGCGCCACGACGGGCCACTATATGTCATATTACTTGTCAAGAGTACACCACAACGGGTCACTATCGTATCATGGAACATATTTAGAATTAACATGGTACAAGCATTCTATTAAGGGACCCAAGTTACACAGAGAGTCATGAGACAAAAGCATAAATGTAATAGCTCAACATGGTAAGAGGAGTGCACGGCTATAGAAAGAGCCATGCGGCTAAGTAGGACGGACTCATGCGACTCGGGAGGGGGAGCAGGCTCATGCGGACGGGGGAGATCGGGCTCATACGGCCAAGGAAGATCGGGCTCATGCGGCCAAGGGAGATCGGGCTCATGTGGCTGGAGAAAAAGGGCGCATGCGGTTAAGGACAACAGGCTTATGCGGCAGGGGCTCATACGGCTCGGGGGACCAAATCCATGCGGCTAAGACCAACTGAAGCCATACGGCTCGGCTGGAAGAGCTATGCGACAATAGATGGGGGTCTCATACGGCAGGGCCGAATGAGGGTCATGCGGCCAAAGGAGGAACAGGCATATGCGGCAATATGTCTCATGCGGCAATGGGTCTCATGCGGCCCGGAAAACATGGGCTCATGCGGCCGAGGGGGATTAGGTTCATGCGGTCTAGAAGGGATGGGCTCATGCGGCAGTAGAGGAACAAGCTCATACGGTTGGAGCTAAGTTGAGTCATACGGGTGAAGGCCATGCGGCAAGGGCCATGCGGCCAAAGGAGGCTTGCCGCATGAAAAAGTTATACGGTTGAGTCGGGCAAGGTCATGCGGCTCAGATGCCTATGCGGCCAAAGAGGAGCCGCAGGGTATCTAGTCGCATGAAAAGTCATGCGGTCGAACACTGTTCTTCTTCTCCACTGTTCCGAGAAGAAGAACCATGAAGCCATTGATTCCAAGTTCCATACTCCTTCATCTAAGGTCAGAATCCGAACTTCCATAGGTCAAAATGGGGTAGAACAAAATTCTCTACAACCTGGAACACTCAAAACTTGAAAATAACAAGGTTTAATAGATCAAAATCCATAAAATCCGAAAATGCAACAAGCTTAGATCTACATGAAATTAGCCATGGAAATTAAAAGTGCTAAGTACTAAAGTGTCTCAGAATCTTATGAGTAAGAAAAATGGAACAACAAAACTTGAGTTCCTCCATGAAGCAAGATGCACTTGCCGGTGGGAGAGGGGGTAGGTGGAGCTCTATGCCAGGGAGAAAGAAGAAGAAGGAGGAGTAAATGCTGAGTTATGAGGAGAGAGAAAAATAGGTAGAATATAAATAGGGTTAGTGGTGGGGGTAGGTAGGGTTGGTTCACATGCAAAACCGAACCAAGCCGAACCAAGCAATGAAATGCTAAAATAAACCATACAATGAGACATGCAACATGAGTCAAAATACGTACACGTATACCAAAATACGTAATACGAACTACGGACGTTACAGTGTATACTTCTACCTTGTTTTAAGTGTCTAATAAATTTTTTCTAGAATAATTGTTATATATATAAAATTAATATTCAGTTATTTTGATTGAATATTTATTCTTGGAAATATGATAACTATTTCCTTTACATTATCCTTGTGCATTTTAGGGTATTAAACTATATAAATGTGTATATATAGATTTATGGTACCTATTTAATAATTGTATATATGTTTTCATTATTATTAGAAAAGTTAGTAAAATATATTTATCTCATATATGTATTATGTATAGTAATATATATTATTTTATTGATATTATTAGTAATGCTTTATTTGTTATGAAAAATAGTTGCCAAGGATATGTTTAAATCATTTGGGTATAAGTAAGTAATATTGTATATATGATATGATATTATATATATATATATATATATATATATATATATATATATATATATATATATATATATATATAGGAAATAGATTAATAAAAAGAAAATAAAATAAATTTAAAAGAGGAAATTCCAGCCTACCCCAGGCCCGAGCCCCCCCCCAAGCCTTCCAGAGCCCAGCTGAACTAAAGCCGAGCAAAACTCGACCTATATAGAGGAACGAGAGGGAGGGGGTTCCTGATCAACAAAACCCTAACCGCTCGATGCAGCGCCTCCCCAACACCCCCATGACCTCACCAGCCACCCGGGCGGCCACCCACGGCCGTGTACCGCCATGCCAGTCACCGGACGGCGTAGAACCGCACGCGCACTCCAGTGAGGACTGCAGCAGCAGCGGTCAGGAGGCCGACTTCTCGGCAACTTTTCTCCCTCGACGATCGATCGTTTTGTAAACCATTTGTTGAGGTACGACAACAACCTAACCATCTTTAGACCCCGTTAATTAGTTCTTCTTAAATCAAACAAAAATTTGAGTTATATTAAATTGAAATCAACGAAAAACCTGTTCTATGAACGGAGTAAATGACAGCCAGACACCCATCTTTGAAGGCGACAAATCGCAAATCCTTCGACTATTTAAAAAATGTGTTTAAATAGGTTCATAGCCAACAAATAGGGCTATAGAACCTTTTTCATAATTTTTGATTTAGTTCCCTGTGCATCTAGTTATTTGTTTCCCAAAATCAAGAAAAAAACCCATAAAAACTATTTTTTGAAAAGTTAGAAAACCTCTGATACGACATGTGTCCCGCCAAATCGGGCGACATGGTCGCAAACCGAAAGCATCGAAAGGTGCGTATCGATTTCGCGGACGTGTGGGCTTTGACGGAATTCAAATTGGTCGCGTGTGCGCGACGAATTTGATGCGTATCCATCAAAATTTACCGTATCGGTCTCTTTGCAAATTTTCTATTTACTTTGTGCACGTTCGTCAGATCGAGACGAAACTTACGCCAACAGGACCGTATCATTTTTCTGGTCCTGTATGCCAAGTTTAGTCCAATTCTGAGATAGTTGATCGAATTACCGTTTTACGGGCCCCACGATCCGACTCAACGAGCGATTTTGTGCACGGCCTGCCGGAATTCAACTTTGGACATACGGTTTGGTTCAAATCATCAAAACAAATCTATAGACATGTACTTTGACGACTTTAGAGACCATTGACTCTGGCACGCTTTTCGGTGCAAAGCGGGTCCAACGACGGACACCATTTTGGCCCGAAATGACCGTTTTGCCCCTGTGTCCAAAATTGGACTTAAGGACAGGCATTCCTAGCTAATTTGACCATTCTAAGAATATTGGCAATATCTGTTTTAGCTTTCGGAGATAGTTGTGCGATTTGGACTTTTTGGCTTACTAGTTGATAGTATATTGTTGGTTATTCGTGCTACCACCCGGCAAGATACTTTGCCTCCCTCTACAGTTCATTTTCATGCTTATAGTTCATCTGTTTTTATTATGTTACCTTTAGTTACTCTAGTTGTAATGGATTTATATGTTCATCATACCGTGTATACCAGTTTATTTGTCTTGCTTGTATATCATCTTCCATGACTTGATAGTGTAGTTATACAAGGTTTGCTCATATTGTAGTTCATACTAGAGTTGTCCTTACCTTTGTCATGACTAAGTTGCACCGTGTTGTCACCTGTATCTTGACTGAGTCGTGTCTAAAAGTATGTGTAACTGAACTGCTATTCCTGCTTCATTTTTTTTAACCCGTGAGTCCACATTTGGGACGAGGGTATTTGTCTTGACTGTTTGTACCCGTGAGTCTACACTCGGGACGAGGGTTGAACATTTTCACCAGAGAGTCCACACATGGGACGAGGGTGATTGTCTTGAACTAACCTGCGAGTCCACACTCGGAGCGAGGGTTAGTGATTATTTGTACCTGCGAGTCCACATTCGGGGCGAGGGTGATTTGTCTTGAACTAACATGCGAGTCCATACTCGGGGCGAGGGTTAGTAATTTGTGCAAACCTGCGAGTCCACACTCGGGGCGAGGGTTTGTTATCCGTTGATCTCTTGTCATGTGTTCATGTTTCTTTCCAACAGTTCATTTATGCGTAGTTGTTTCCATGTCCGTGTTCATAGTCACCTGTCAGTAGCCACCGGTCAGATTCTGTCCCGTTTCCTGTTTATAACCTGTTTGTATCTTATACATGATAGAACTTTTAGATAGGCATATTTTTATGTATCTTGCTATGTCCCCTGAGGGCCTGATGTTCTCTTCAGGGTTAGCGATTGCATGGAGTTAGTTAGCAGAGCGGGATGGTAGATGATTGTGATACATGATTCAGGTATTTGTCAGTGATATTCCATTGTTATCCTTTCGTGCTTACATTTTATTATCATACGATATCCTATTTATTAATTCAGTTTATAGACTCTTGTTATATTCTTTGGAGTCTCATCGGACATTTATGTTAGTGGGCTGCAGACCACGACCCATAGTGTTCATTCATATTTTATACTCTTATTGTGGATTGAGATATAGTTTGCTTGCCATGATTAGGTACAATACCATAGTCCAGACAACGTTTACGTATTCGAGATGGACTGGAGTTCGCTCGATACATAGCTGGCTTGCTCACGAGCTCGCATCCTAAAGAAAAATGGATATGGTTCATGACAAGTTTTTTTGGTGGCCCATGCAGGTTAGAGCATATCGTATCGGTTACGTAACTGTACTGATACGAGCCTGCGACCATGACTAAACCTTAGAAATCTTAATCCACACTGCCTTGAAAATTCTTCTAAAAATTTCTACGTCCTTGAAATTTCATATTTGTTCTCGATTAATCCCCCTTGCTTTCTGTACCATTGGTTCTCGTCCTTTCTTATTGCTGGGTGACGAATGATCGTGCTGTCTAGTATTCATCAGAAATTCTTAAGTTATAGTGTAATATTGCCTGATTATTGAATATTTGGTTGTTTATAGATATGAGGGATTATAGATGCCATACGCCCTAGATATCTGTTGGTAGAATCGTTAGCGACTAGTTAGAAGATTATAAGATTTTAGTGACCGTGTTTTGAGGAGTAGTGTGACCAAAGGTGGGTAGAAGTCCTAAAGTATTCGGAGTTATAAAATAGCTAGAGAAGGTTATAAAATATTTTTGAGAAATTAAAATTTAAGAATATTAAGGTAAAAGTAGACTTTCGAATTTTAAGGAATAGTCATGAATTAGAATTTCGAGAAAGAAATTATTTTTAAGGTGGGTAGATTTGTAACTCCTCTTCTCGAAAAAATTTTGAAATATTTTTTGGATTATTTATTTGATTTAAATGGTAATTTTTAGAATTTTATAAATAATTATTTAATTAATTATACGGTAGATGACTTTACCCGTGGTTGAGTTTTGAAGTACAAGACGACTAGGAATCATGGCACGGATAGTGCAGTGGCATGCTTTGACTAGTATTTAGCCATGGTAGGGGAATGTCGAGCCATATGTGTGTTCTAACTAAGAAAACCAGGTCAAGTTGCGAGTTAATTCCTATAAATGGTTTAATTAGTTATTTATTAATATTTTGACTTTTAGGAAATTCGGTTATACCAAACTAGTCCGGACTGGGCCCGAACCGAGCCCAAGCCCATGTAGGCTTATAGTGAGTCCTATGACGTCCATGACGATATACTTTGAGTGTATACTTCTACTTATTTTAAGTGTCTAATAAATATTTTCTAGAATAATTTATATATATATAATATCAATATTCAGTTATTTTGATTGAATATTCATTCT
Organism: Iris pallida; assembly: GCA_029216955.1. Lineage (NCBI taxonomy): Eukaryota > Viridiplantae > Streptophyta > Magnoliopsida > Asparagales > Iridaceae > Iris > Iris pallida. Next base: position 25,379,435 of record JANAVB010003200.1, read on the forward strand.
TGGAAATATGATAACTATTTCCTTTACATTATCCTTGTGCATTTTAGGGTATTAAACTATATAAATGTGTATATATTGATTTATGGTGCCTATTTAATAATTGTATATATGTTTTCATTATTATTAGAAAAGTTAGTAAAATATATTTATCTCATATATGTATTATGTACAGTAATATATATTATTTTATTGATATTATTAGTAATGCTTTATTTGTTATGAAAAATAGTTGCCAAGGATATGTTTAAATCCTTTGGGTATAATTAAGTGATATTGTATATATGATATTATATTATATATATAGGAAATAGATTAATAAAAAGAAAACAAAATAAAAATAAAAGGAGGGAATTCCAGCACACCCCAGGCCCGAGCGCCCCCCCAAGCCTTCCAGAGCCCAGCTGAACTAAAGCCGAGCAAAACCTAGAGCTATATAGAGGAACGAGAGGGAGGGGGTTCCTGATCAACAAAACCCTAACCCCTCGATGCAGCGCCTCCCTGACACCCCCACGACCTCGCTAGCCACCTGGGCAGCCACCCAAGGCCGCGCGCCGCCACGCGAGTCGCCGGACGGTGTAGAACCTCGTGTGCACTGCAGTGAGGACAACAGCAGCGGTCAGGAGGCCGACTTCTCGGCAACTTTTCTTCCTCAAGGATCGATCGTTTTGCAAACCATTTGTTGAGGTACGACAACAACCTAACCATCTTTAGACCCCAGTAATTTGTTCGTCTTAAATCAAACAGAAATTCGAGTTATATTAAATTGAAATCAACGAAAAACCTGTTCTGTGAACAAAGTAAATGACAGCCAGACACCCATCTTTGAAGGCAACAAATCGCAAATCCTTCGACTGTTTAAAAAATGTGTTTAAATAGGTTCATAGCCAACATGTAGGTCTATATAACCCTTTTCATAATTTTTTATTTAGTTCCCTGTGCATCGAGTTATTCGTTTTCCAAAATCAAGAAAAAACCCCATAAAAACTATTTTCGAAAAGTTAGAAAACCTTCGATACGACGTTCATCGACGTGGTCGCAAACCGAAAGCATCGAAAGGTGCGTATCGACTTCGCGGACGTGTGGGCTTTGACGAAATTCAAATTGGTCACGTGTGCGCGACGAATTTGATGCATATCCGTCAAAATTCACCGTATCGGTCTCTTTGCAAATTTTCTAATTACTTTGTGCACGTTCATCAGATCGAGATGAAACTTACGCCAATAGGACCGTATCATTTTTTTGGTCCTGTATGCCAAGTTTGGTCCAATTCTGAGACAGTTGATCGGATCGTCGTTTTGCGGGCTCCACGATCTGACTTAACGAGCGATTTTATGCAAGGCCTGCCGGAATTCAACTTTGGACATACGGTTGGGCTCACATCAGCAGAATGAATTCGTAGACATATAATTTGACGACTTTAGAGACCATTGACTCAGACACGCTTTTCGGTACAAAGCGGGTCAACGGCGGATACCGTTTTGGCCCAAAATAACCGTTTTGCTCCTGTGTCCAGAATTAGACTTAAGGACAGGCAATCCTAGCTATGTTGACTATTCTGAGAATATTGGCAATATTTGTTTCAGTTTTCGGACACAGTTGTGAGATTTGGACTTTATGGCTAACCAGTTGACGGTATATTGTTGGTTTTTCGTGCTACCACCAGGCAAGATACATTGCCTCCCTCTACAGTTCATTTTTATTCTTATAGTTTATCTATTTTTATTATGTTATCTTTAGTTACTCTAGTTGCTATGGATTTATCTATTCATCATACCGTGTATACCAGTTTATTTGTCTTGCTTGTATATCATCTTACATGACTTGATAGTGTAGTTATACAAGGTTTGCTTATATTGTAGTTCATACTAGAGTTGTCCTTACCTGTGTCATGATTGAGTTGCACCGTATCGTCACCTGTATATTGACTGAGTCGTGTCTACAAGTATGTGTAACTGAACTGCTATTCCTGCTTCGTTTTCTTAACCCGTGAGTCCACATTCTGGACGAGGGTATTTGTCTTGACTGTTTGTACCCGTGAGTCCACATTCAGGACGAGGGTTGACCATTTGCACCAGAGAGTCAACACATGGGACGAGGGTGATTGTTTTGAACTAACCTGCGAGTCCACACTCGAGGCGAGGGTTAGTGATTATTTGCACCTGCGAGTCCACATTCAGGCGAGGGTGATTTGTCTTGAACTAACCTGTGAGTCCACACTCGGGGCGATGGTTAGTGATTTGTGCAAACCTGCGAGTCCACACTCGGGACAAAGGTTTATTATCCGTTGATCTCTTATCATGTGTTCATGTTCTTTTCCAGTAGTTCATTTATGCGTAGTTGTTTCCATATTCGTATTCATAGTCACCTGTCTGTAGCCACCGGTCAGATTCTGTCTCTTTTCCTGTTTATAGCCTATTTATATTCTTATGCATGATAGAACTGTTAAATAGACATATTTTTATGTATATTGCTATGTCCCCTGAGGACCTGATGATCTCTTCAGGTTTAGCGATTGCATGGAATTAGTTAGCAGAGCGGGATGGTAGATGATTGTGATGCAAGATTCAGGTATTTGTCAGTGATATTCAATTGTTATACTTTCGTGCTTACATTTCATTATCATGGGATATCCTATTTATTGATTCAGTTTATAGACTCTTGTTATATTCTTTGGAGTCTTATCGGACATTTATGCTAGTGGGCTGCAGACCACGACCCATAGTGTTCATTCATGTTTTATAATTTTATTGTGGATTGAGATATAGTTTGCCTTGTCATAATTAGGCACAATACTATAGTCCAGACAACGTTTACGTATTCGAGATGGGCTGGAGTCCGCTCGATAAGTAGCTGGCTTGCTCATGAGCTCGCGTCCGAAAGAAAAACTGGTGCGAGTCGTGGCATATCTTACTGCAGTATGTTTGCTATACTTATTTTTTTCGCTTGGATCATTCGGGTAGTCTGCAGGACAGGTAACTGGATTGAATTTTTTAAACTTGTATATGTTAGTAATTAGGATTGTGACAACCCTAGTTAGCTAAACTATCAAGACGTACTCATTGTTTGGCCGTGGCTGATGGATGGAGTCCATTCCTATTTAGTCTAGTCTTGTTCTAGTTTATCTTATTGTAATACTTAGCTTCCTGCTATTTTCTCACATGCTACCATTTATGCTATAGTCTTAGTTTTACTATATGTCTCGCATGCTTATCCTTACCACTTGTTCCATATGTTCGGTTTCATCACATGCTACATACCCTGTATATTCACTTGTTCATTTGCTGTTTTCTTACATATTTCTAGTTTTCTTTCATATTTTTGTGGTACATTTATATTATTCTTGTCCTGCTTTTACTGCTTTACTTTACAGTTGCTATGATTTGCATGCTGATTTTAGTTCATAGTTTGGCTTCCTTTGTGGTACTTGCTATTGGGGTCTTACCCCACTGGTTTTATTTGGCCACATATGGTAGAGATGTTCGAGGATCTTCCGTACCTTCCACTCGTTGGTGATTACCCAGAGCACCAGAGTACCTGAGTGGGTTCCTTCTTTTCGTCTACTAGTTATGTACATTATTTTTTTGAGGATTTTTGCCACCGAGCACTTGTTTAGCTCGTGTTTGGACTTGACATTTAACCTATGGGTTTAGACATGATGTACGTATTCTGGACTATAGCTAGAGCTTATCATGTATGACTATTACTCTTGCTAGTTCATCATTCTGTATTACTAGCTTCATGATCATTAATATACGATGGTTTGGGACACTTTACTATTTTATATTCCAGATGATCATACTTCTTGTACATTATTTATTGTCTGTGATTAAGATATCTAGGATTCTTGACCTAGGAATGCATGTTGGATTGTAGTAGCGACCCCCATCTTTATAGCTTATACGTTATTTTAGAGTACTGGAGTACTTTGGTATACGTAGCTGGCATGGTTCGCCCCTACTTGCCAATATTCTAGTTCTGGGACATGACAAATTTAACAAAAGAATGGCAATTCTCCATGATTTTAATACGGAGAATGGTCATTCTTCGTGATTTTAACACGAAAAATGACCATTCTCCTGTATTTTAACACGGGAAATGGTCATTCTTCGTGGTTTTAACACAGAGGAGAATGACCATTCTCCTGCATTTTAACACGTGGAATGGCCATTCTCCGTCATTTAACACGGAGAATGGCTATTCTCCTGCATTTTAACACGGAGAATAAAAATTTTCCGTCAATTTAACAAGGAGAATGGTAATTCTCTGTCATTTTAACATGGAGAATGCAATTCTCCTGCATTTTAATAAGGAGAATGGCCATTCTTCTGTATTTTAACAGAATTATGAACATAGCTTAAAGTTATACTTTTGCCCATCTTTTTGCTTACCAGCCTTTGGCTTATGTGCAACTGTCTTAATTCTCTGTCATTCACCTTTGGCTTATGTGCAAATCTCTTCATTCTCTTCACATCAGCTCTCTCCTCTAACTGGGGTTCCAGTTGATGCTGCTGATGATGATAAAGTGGGAACTGATGATGATGATGATGATAAAGTGGGAACTGGTGATAACGATATGGTGTGAAGATTACGAAAATAAGGTTTGAAGATTTTGGAGGAGAAAACCTAGATTCGAAAGTGAGCAGCGTATGGAAGAAGAGGAAGAATCAAAACGTTTTTTTAAGAGTAGGTTTCGTGGGTATTTTCAATAAATTAGAAGGGCAAAAAGGTTATTCCGAACCCATTTATATAGTTTTCGCTAATTATGGGCACACGATAAAATGTTATTTTGTGGTAGATTTTTCATAAAACGTTTGCATTTTTTTGGACATTTGATAAATTTTCTTTTAAATCTTATATTGAGCAGGGCAGAATAGATATGAATTATATCTCTATAATAAGATTACATTATCAAATTCCAAACAAAGCACAAGACTTATTTTAAGATTAGTAAGAAATATAATACGGGGTTAATAGTATTGCTAGCCATCATCTTACTTCATATCAAAACTATACTTATTTGCAACTTGATATCCTCAACTATCAATGTTTTTTAACTTGATACGATAAATTTGTTTACTAAACTTGATACCATCAACTATTAAATATTTTTAACTTCATACCCTAAAGAAACCCAAACAACCCATCCCCTCCCCCGACCCCTCCTCCCCCCAACTCAGGCCCGGACTTGATATGAGACCTATGAGGCAATTGCCTCAGGCCCAAAATTGTAGAGGGCACCAAGTTATTTTATAGTGTTGTAACTATCACTTTCCAACATAGGGGTATTTTGATAATTTTGCATGTTGATTATATATATATATATATATATATATATATATATATTAGTGGTTTCCTAGAATTATATTATTTTAGTCAGTGGCTATCAAATTAGATTTTGTAACTTTAGTGCTAATTATTGTTAGTCATGGCTTCAGCAATTGAAATTAATTAAGTTTAGTTGTCATGAAAGGAATATTCATTTTAGTTGTAGAGATTCCTTTCTTTAGTTAATTAGGTTTCATTCATGACAAATGGAGAGGGACAAACTTGATATTTTGGCATGACCAAAACCTTACTATAAGAGATAAATAATTTTTAATTAGAGATTCACCCATTCATTCAATTTACTCATTAGCTTCATTTTCTCCCAAAGCTTCTTCTGCCCCAAGCAAACCCAATTCCCTACCTCTTCCACTCAATCCTCTTCCAGTTCTACTCATCCTCACCATCATGAAGGCCAAGAGCATTGGAGAGCACAAGAAGATTCATAGGAGATGAGATTGCTAGGAGATCGTGTCCGACTCATCCCTTCCTTGTCCAAATTCGGAGTTCTCAAAAGGGGGGACACACAAGTTGGGTAAATCTATATTCTTCACCAATTTTATGGTTAGGAACACCCATTGAACCCATATAAACCTTTCCATAGGTGGATTTGACTTATTAATGATAGATCTAGGTATTAGAAGCTTTCAATTTGGTAGACCTAGGTTTTTATCATGAGTATTATTGATTTCTATGCTCAATTTGTATTTATTAAGAATTTGTGATCACCAAGTGTTTGATACGTGTCCCCAAACAAATTTTTGTGTCCTTTTTGAGTCGATATTGGGTGTATGTGTCCTAAATAGGATACGCGGTCTTGTGTCATGGTATCTAATTATACGCACGGTTAGAATTGGGTGTATACGTCTTCTATTGTCCAAAATAATCCAAATTCGTTATAGTATTCAGCCTGATTTTTAGCAGCCATGGCAATTTAGAAATGTCACAACTCTTAACTCAGGACTTCGATTAATCTTTTATTTTTTTAAAAGAACCGTATCGAAGTTAGCTTTCCAAATATATAGATTAATATGCCAAATTTATTTTAGAACTTTATGTAAAACTATTTGAGTGTCAAGTGTCCGAAAGACGAACGCGATTCGATGTTCTCGCAATTCTGGGAGCTTCTGGACACGAAAATATGATCTGTTTGAAGTTTTGAAAGGCTGATATGAAGGGCTAACCCTAGAATTTATTGAATAGGTCTAATAGGTACAGTATTGGTTACAAGTAGAGAACTGATTATACGACATAGATATTTTGTCTATCCTATGAGCCTAGGTAGTACGGATATCAAGTGAGTGTAGGTATCTGTTGAGAGCATTAATGGACTTTTAGCCCCACATTAGGTAGAATAATAGGGAGAGGAGTTAGCCTCTCCTGTATATGTGTATCTCTACCACAATAATAAATAAGCCAAGTTTTCTACTAAATTTTTATTTGGTATCAGAGTCTCCACAAAATCCTAACCCTACCCGCCATCCTTCTCCATCAAACCCTAACCCTAGCCCTCTTCCAAACAGAGCAGCCGACCCCCACCACTTCTCCCTCTTCCCCTTCTCCCGCAGCCGACCCCTCATCCCCTTCTTCCGCCGTCGACCCCTCCTCCATCCATCGCCGACCCCTCCTTCTCACGCCGATTTCCTTCCGCCGACCGGTAGCAGCCCCCTCCCATCGCCACCGACAGTAGCCCTGCCTCCGCCTATAACTTCCCGGTCCCAAATATTTACGACCAAGTACGTGGACATGCCAGCTGCATATATACGAAGAATACTCCAATATATGGAATCCTCATATATATACAAAAGCTGTAATAATATAAATCGTAGGCCAGAACATCATAAAACTATATCTCATCTACAACACACACAAAAGATATAAGAAGTTCAAATAGAATAAATGAGTGATGAGTCAAAAGATAGCCGGATGGACATGCCCACGCCAAATAGCTATGAAAATAATCTCAAATAAAGTAGATGTCCACCATGAGTCTCAAAGAATAACATAAATCTCGATATCAGCGGGAGACGCCTCGTCATCAAGGTATGAAGGATCCAGTGCTGATTCATACTTCTGCGAGAAATTGCCTATACCTAGAGAGATCACCAGGTCCTCAGAGGGACGTAACAAGATACAGGAAGAACATGCCATATGAACTGGATATAAATGCACTATAAAGTAAAGATAAAAGTAAGGTGTCTAACCATAACACTGCTCAATATCACATCATCGAAACAGTGGGCTACCCCTACAACCAAACAAGGACAAGGGGTAACATACTATTCCGCGATGTGACATTTTTCTATGCCATGATTGGAACATGAAATTGGCTAAGGTCTTCTAACCTTTCTAGTAGGCAATTTAGAAGACATCTCGATGTATGGGCAGGTGAAGGCTGACTTCCCCAGGACAAGGTAATAACTCACAACACGCACACGTCAAGTACCAATACCATCAGCCGGCATAACTCGAGGCTAGCGGCCCACGTGACCCATCAGTCCACATAGCTCGAGGCTAGTGACCACCGTGATACGACTATCTTAGTACGCAGTTACTACGGCTTTTGGATATGGGTAGCCCATACATTTAATGTCTTCTCCCTTCCAAGGTCACTAACAGAAGGTAGTTCGCTAAAACTAGGTCCATATACATACAAAAAGGCAAGAAGGAAAAATAACTGAAAGCAAAATAAAGTGAACTAAAAATAACAAGTAATGGATCCAACTGAAAACAGATAATAAATATACAGAAAATAAATAAATAAAGATGCATCTAATTATAAACAGTAAATAAGGCAAGGTATCTTGCCTGGTGGTACAGGAATGACAAATCCAACTATTAGAAGCGTCAGAAACACAAAATCCACGAACGACTCCGGATGCTGAAACAAAAATGAAGGACGTTTCCAGTGTAAAAGATATGTCTAGAAAATACCTGTCCAAAAGTCAAATTCTAGAACAGGGGAAAATCGTAATTTTGGGTCAAAATATTGTCCGTCATTGAACCCGCTTTGTACCAAAAAGTGTGCCAGTACCTACGGTCTCTAAAGTCGTCAAACTACATGTCTACGGATCTGGTTTGAGGAGACAAACCAAACCGTATGTCCAAAGTTGAATTTCGGCGGGCCGTGCACAAATTTGCCCGTTGGAGCGGGTCGCGGGCCTGCCAAATAGATGCTCCGATCGACCTTCTCAGAATCAGACCAAACTTGGCATATAGGACCAGAATTTCGATACGGTCCTATTGGCGCAAGTTTTATCTCGATACGACAAAAGTACACGAAGTTATGGCCAAGTTTATAAAAGGTCGATACGGGGGTATCTTGACGGATACGCACTGATTTCGTCGCGCACATGCAACGAAATCGAGTTCCGTCAGTTCCTACACGTCGACAAAATCTATACACGCCTTTTGATGCATATAGTGCATGGCCACGTCACCCGGTTTGTCGGGGCGCACGCCGTATCGTAGAAATTTTCTAAAATTTAATATTTTAACGACAGTTTTTCGCCAACTTCAATAGTGAATAACTTTTTACATATTAATCGAAAAGTTGATCTAACAGGTGCGTTCCAATCTCATTTATATTGTGTTTGACTGTTTTCAATTAGTTTCTACAAAACCCTAATGTACAGATCAAAATTTGGCTTCCAAGTTTAGGTTTTGAAATAGTTTTTTAACGTTACAGAAATCGGGTTTTTCTCCAACTTCGTCTCGATTTTTCGAGTGCGTCAAAGGGTCGTTTCAAAATCCATCTGAAGGATCTCGTAGAGGGTTATATTGGCTGCTAATAGGAATTTATAGATTCTAAAATGATCGAACATAACAGGAGAAATTAAGGCCGAAACTTGAGTACCTGGTTGATTACTCAGAACAGAGTTGCTCTATTCTCGGTCGGCTGTCTTCGGTCGACGACTGTTCCAACAATCCTCCGACGAAGTGGCAGTCATACAGGTGGTTGAGACGGGGCGTGGGGATGTTGTGGTTGCTCTGGGGTAGAGAGTTGGGGTTTCACGAGAGAATTTGTAATAATTCTCCTCCGCTAGCATATATATACCTCTATGAGATGAAAAACCTACTTTTGGTCGATATCCTGTCCGATTCCTTGTGGGTTTAGGTTAACGAGTTTGATTAATTCTTGTTTTGGATTAGTAGAGAATCCAGAAAGTATCACACAGGAAAAGATTTGGTCAAGATTGAACAATATTTGGTCGAACACAAATTTGCTCATCCGAGCATTCGTGTGGGTTCGGGAACACAGCAGCATTGTTCCTAGGAACAGTGCTGTGGAGGAAGTATTTTTATTATATTTATTTATTTTATTTTATTTTACTAATAGTACTAAACTAACTCTATATAGTTTTATAACCACAAGTTGTATGTATACCTATATCTACTGCTATATATTAATATATATCACTACATGTATTTCAACCCATATATATTACTTACATAAAAATATATACTACCATATATAGAAATACTTGGATACATGTATATATCTATATCAATAATTCAAGAATTATATATATAACATCCTAAATTATTTTATCCTAATAATATCTATGTAAATACTTAGTAAAAGCAATTCCTAAGATATAAAAATCTTTAGGAAAATGCACTAAGAAAGTATATTTCATATGCTAGTTTTTATTTAAAAAAGTAAATCAGGAAATTTGTTTACTTAGCAAATTTAATAATTTAGTAATATAAAAATAATAAGAAAATTTTGGAGGGTTTACATCCTACCCAACTTATAAAAATTTTGTCCTCAAAATTAAAAATAATCTTAATATGTAGAAAGAAAAAATATATAACGATATTTAGTTCATAGGGGAGGGCAGGTACGTCAAATCGTAACTCGTTTTTTTGAAAGATGGAGGAGGTGGTTATCACAGGAAACAAATTAACATCATATTCTACAAGATAGGGTATTATTGGTTCAAAGCCCTACCCAACTTATAAAAGTTGTCGAACCGTGAATTTCGTAGTTGCAAAACTTCTGAGTAGGACAATTTCTAAAGTGAGGCACGAGAACATTGGAAACTTATGTCCGCGGTCATGGATTCTAAGTGAGCCTAGATATTTCTATGACGTTCTTGGTCGATAAAATTCTTACCAAATTAGCATTGCTGGAATATAGTCATTCTTGAGCAAGTCAGTAGGAATTGTATTCAGACGAAATATAGCTGAGACAAATGGTGCAGAGGGATTTTCTATTGAATAAATCATGGGTTTAATCTATATTGGCTGAGCAAGCCTTGTAGAATCACTCTAAACCATCCTTGTTGGGTTAAGGAAACCTAAACAGGTTCTAACTCAAGTGGTTGGGCTAATTGCTAGTCACGTTGGTTAACTAGTTTCCTTAAGACCAAAAGTGTGCCTTTTGTGACTTTTGTGTTTAAGTAGAACACGAGAACTCCATTGAGTGGCAACTAGTGGCATGCGCATAGTGGGCTTCAAGTAGATCACAACTGTATATCGGGTCGAAAGATTTGAGTCGAAATGGTGTCTCCAATTAAAGTTGGAAAATTTATCGGTATTACGGTAAGGGTTATAGTTAGCCTTTTTGACCCGAAAGTCGTATCATAAAAAATAGAGTACAGGGAGACATGTTTGAGTGGGACATGATATGCATAGATGAAGGTGGGATTGTCTAGGTCTCATATATGAAATTTGTTGGAAGAAAAAGAATAATGTTGTGCTCCAAATTTCAAAGTCACGGTAGGTATATCCATAGTGTTACAGATAGAAGTGGACGTTTGTGAACTACTGGGTTATTAGCCTGATTAGAGAAAATGTGTCAAGTTAGATATTGTACTTTAATTTCGAACAATGGTGAAACGATTACCCATGTCATCTTTATGCTTCCTCGTTGGTGAGGGTTGCCAGGATGACACACGTACCAAGAAAATTGAATGATTAACTCTTTGTAGCACAAGATGATTATTGATGGGGTATTAAATTATAAGTTACGTTACGCAAGATCTCTAACTACTAACTCCTAAATCACTATTTGCAATAAGACTACTAGAAATAGATTTCTAATGGTGTCAAAAGTAGTGCATATAGGTTGTTGCTGATAACTAGTAATTCATACTAAGACAAGTATTATGCTATGCATGTTGACCAACCTAATGGATGTGTTGTTCTAACGCTAAGCCATGTCTAAAATAAATAAACGTTTGCAACTAAAATAATACCAGCCAAATCTCCAACCTCATGATGGGTGCCTATCACAGCCATGCTAAATGTTTGTGCATGCTTTTGTCCATTTGTCTCCTGTCCAGCCTGACTAACTTGTGCCGATTGGTCAGCTAAGTGTGATCCTCTAGGATGACTTCCATATGGTGGTTGATTTGGCTCTGCTACTGGTCCATGTGCTACGGGTCCTTGCATCCTCTGTTGTGCTGCCTTTAGTTGTTCTATACAGTCTCGGGCTTTGTGATGATTGGAGCCACAAATCATGTATTGTCCTAATCTGCGACGACCATTCTTCATGACATGACCTTTTCTATGATAGAAGCGACATGTAAGAAGCTCATCAATTGGATAGGGTTATGCCCTTGGTGGTTGTGTCATAGAATGTCTGATTGGTCCACCATGGATAAGATTACTTGGCCTAGTTGATGGAATATGGCATCTCTGAGCCTGTTGTACTTCCTTGTTAAGGAGTTCCTGGCTTCTAGCTTCTTCTAATACTGCAACATGAGAAACTCTAGACCGCACTGCAGTATGCTTCTTGAGCTCTGGTGTCAATCCTTGGTGAAATCTCTTGGCCTTTTCCTGCTCAGTAGGAATCAATGTCTCACCAAATCTGCTCAGTCGACTGAATTCTGCACGTACTCATCTACGGTCATGTTTTCTAGCTTGAGGTGAAGGAACTGATCATAGAGGACATTGCGTACATGGATAGAAAAGAACCTCTCATCGAAGAGTTTGTAGAACTCTTCCCAAGTCTGATTGGCTCCCAAGCGTCATTCTTCGGCTTCCCACCAATGATGGGCATTGTCTTCTAAGAGTAAGTCTACTGCTGTCATCCAATCATTTGTTGGTAACTGGGATGCCCTCAGTAGCTTCTCCGTGCTGATAAGCCACGCGATGACCTCTAGTGGTTCCTCGGTACCTCTGAAGGGCTTGGGGTTCATATCTATGAAGTCTTTGATAACACCCTCATATAGATGTAGAGCTGGTGCTGGTACCGGTGCCGGAGGTGGAGGTGGGGGCCTAGTCAGTGCTTCCGTCATGCTCTACCTCATCAGTTCAGCCTCTTGCCACTGAGTATGTATCATGGCATATATGAATTGTGTAGTAGGGTTTCCATCCTCTGGTGGTAGAGGCATTTGTGGTCCGCACTGAGGTGGATACTGTTGAGTGAATGGTGGTGGAGGTGGTGGTACATTCTCTTCGGTTGTTACCATGGTAGTCTGTCCAGACTGGATGACTGGTGGCACCTGAGTTCCATGTTGTACCATCGACGGGGTCATGGTGGTCTGCGACTGTCCTGGCTGATACGGGGTCACCGGGGTCATTGGTAGGACCTCTCCCTCTTGAGTAGCTACATCACCATATGTGATCGCCGAGGTATGAACGTGTCCGCTTTGAAGGTTCATCCTTACTGGCATAAAAATAGAATAATGTTAGAATAGATTCGAACAAGTTACAGGTCAAGCAGTTGAAAGATAATTGCTAACGTAGTTGTAGATGAGATCTTGGGGAGCAAGTTAATTATATCTCATTTTATATAAAAAAATTTATAAAGAGCGAACCAAGTACACTAGGTTGATCAGACCATCATGCACCGGTTCTGATAGACAATATGTTAGCGGGGTACCTCCAATAACATATGTGTCATGAACAAGCTTGAAAAATGAATTGGCTTGCAAATCTAGGCTATAATAGCAACATTGGTCAAGATGGTAGAACATAAGTACGCGAGATAATGATGAAAGTAAATATAAAAAATTTAGTCCTTTAAGAATTGAAGTTTTGTTCGGGGTTCGTGCCTATACAGTCGTCCTACTGTCTTATTGTCTGAGGCCATGGTTACGGTCAAAGAAGGGTTAGATCGTGATGCATTCTACCCAACTTATAAGAGTTAAGCTAGTAACGATGGAACAATGGAACATGTCTACCTAGTATGAGTCGTCGTCCTAACCTCTACCAAGCATGAATTAGACTGATATTATAAAGGGTTAGATATGAGGCAATACAGGCAATCAAAGAGAGTTCAAAAAGTTCGGAGTCAAAGGAGGCAATAATCATGGATGAGATACTATTCCTATTCCTATATGCAGGCTTGTTGGGCACAGTCATGTAACCCAACAATATAATCAGACCTGCATGGGCCACCACAAAACATGTAACGCCCCGGTCCCAAATATTTAGGACCAAGTACGTGGACATGACAGCTGCATATATACGAAGAATACTCTAATATATGGAATCCTCCTATATATACATAAGTTGTAATAATATGAATTGTACGCCAGAACATCATAAAACTATATCTCATCCACAGCACACACAGAAGATATAAGAAGTTCAAATAGAATAAATGAGTGACTCAAAAGATAGCCGGGTGGACATGCCCACACCAAACAGCTATAAAAATAATCTCAAATAAAGTAGATGTCCACTATGAGTCTCAAAGAATAACATAAATCTAGATATTAGCGGGAGATGCCTCGTCATCAAGGTATGAAGGATCCAGTGTCGATCCATACTCCTGTGGGAAATTGCTTATACCTGGAGAGATCACCAGGTCCTCAGAGGGACGTAACAAGATACAGGAAGAACATGCCATATGAACTGGATATAAATGAACCATAAAGTAAAGATAAAAGTAAGGTGTCCAACCATAACATTGCTCAATATCCCATTATTGAAACAGTGGGCTACCCCTACAACCAAACAAGGACAAGGGATAATATACTATTTTGCGATGTGACATTTTTCTATGCCATGACTGGAACATAAAATTGGCTAAGGTCTCCTAACCTTTATAGTAGGCAATTTAGAAGACATCTCGATATATGGGCAGGTGAAGGCTGACTCCCCCAGGACAAGGTAACAACTCACAACACGTACACGTCAAGTACCAATACTATCGGCCGGCATAACTCGAGACTAGCAGCCCACGTGACCCATCAGTTCACATAGCTCGAGGCTAGTGACCACCATGACACGACTACAGTAGTACGCAATTACTACGACTTTTGGATTTGGGTAGCCCATATATTTAACTGTCTTCTCCCTCCCAAGTTCACTAACAGAAGATTGTTCGCTAAGACTAGGTCTATATGCATACAAAAAGGCAAGAAAGAAAAATAACTGAAAGCAAAATAAAGTGAACTAAAAATAGCAAGTAATGGATCCAACTAAAAACAGATAATAAATATGCAGCAAATAAATAAATAAAGATACATCTAATTATAAAAAGTAAATAAGGCAAGGTATCTTGCCTAGTGGTACGGGAATGGCAAATCCAACTATCAGAAGCGTCAGCAAGAAACAAAAAAATCTACAAACGAATCCGGATGTTGAAACAAACATCAAGAACGTTCCCAGTATAAAAGATTATTTAGGAAATGCCTGTCCAAAAGTCAAATTTTGGAACAGGAACAAAATCGTAATTTCGGGTCAAAACGATGTCCGTCGTTAGACCTGCTTTGCACCAAAAAGCATGCCAGTACCTACGGTCTCTAAAGTCATCAAACTATATGTCTATGGGTCCGGTCTCTAAGCACGCCCAGCCTACGCCGTAGTGTCGGCGGTAGAACGCTATCCTAGGTCACATCATCTAACAATAATAATGCTAAGCAGTTATACTCCCCGAATGGGGGTGACATAGCAGATACAGTCTCAATCACATCTAAGGTAGAGCATGATAAAGATAGATAAAACATGAAATCCAAAAGAGATACAGGAGATAGAAGTCTAAGTGTCTAAGATACATAAACCCAGAAATACATCTCAAAACTCAAATACAATAATCCACAAAGTAAATACAACTCCAGACAAAGGAAATAACTATCTAAACAATCTCTAATGTGTCTCCTCTAGGCTAGCAGGCAACCTCCAAGCTATCTGTAAAATTTATCAACAGGTCCAGTCAGGACAGGAGCGAGTACAGTACATCTCAACAGTTCATAGCAGGTTAGAAAATATAATCATGCAGTAAAGTAAGATATAGATACTGAAAAAATACAGTATGTAAACAGAGAGAGAAGACTGTAATGGAAATATCTACTATAAGTAAAGAGCTACCAGTGACTGTTTCACTTAACAAAATGCCTTGGAGGAATTAGCTTTTGAAAATAAAACGAGAAAGAGTACAAGAAGTACAACTTTTGATTCTGGGAAAGTATTGCTATGGAAGTCTGATCTGTAAATGATCACTTTGTTCCTTGGACCATATGATGATGATGAAGATCACTGCTTGAAATAGAACAACTTAGAAGAACTAATACAACAGAAAGGTATCGACGTACTTGGGCACTGATGGCGAGGCCGAATGCTTTCCTGCTTTGTTTCACTCTGTTCTGGAAGAAAAGTTGAAGAAGAATGCTCTAGAGGATCAAAATCTCGAAGCTCTGATCTCTGTATTCTCTCCTGTCTCTCTGTGTCTGTTGTATGAGAAAAATGAGTCTTTTTATAGACTGGGGCTTCTGTGCGTAAAGGAGCATCCAAATATGTCTTTACGTTCAATAACCGCCATCCACGATCAGAATCATCCTCTGTATGTGCTGACACGTGTCCCATCATTTCAGTAAGAATAGGATGCACGTACACACGTTCTTCGAAATATGTGGCATGAAGACCACGTAGGCACACCACGTTCTGGATTGGCCAGAACAAATAGGGCGTAAAAAGATGAGCGTAAACTAGCTGTGTCATAGGTTTCCAGCGTAAAGCGGTTGTATAACCTTGAGCGTAAAATGGCTCAAATAGACTTCACGTACACATTGCTTTTTAATGAGCGTAAGGACTCATGTAAAACTCCGTGCATAAAAGAAACCCTTCAGTGAGCGTAAAGTAGCTCGATCTCCATAAACGACAACAATGGTCTTTGTATAAGACAAATTCCATTGAACTCTGTGGTAAATGCCATCATTGATATCTTCATGTCAAAATCTGCATTAAATGCAAGATTTGATAGCTTTTGTCCAGCGTGAAAGAGGCTGCTCTGTCCTTGGCGTAAAATCACCAGTATAGACCCCAGCGTAAAGCAATCAGTCTGCTTAGACGTAAAGTGTCTAGCCTTGTCTTGGGCGTAAAGAGATTACCCGCTGTATTAGGCGTAGAGCAGACCACTTATGAGTGGGATGACTCTTTCTTGGAAGCACTTTTTACGCTCCTACAAGACCTCCTTCAAAGTTTTCAAATATCTCCAAAATTTGAAATACTTTGAACAGAAGCGTAAAAGTTGAGATTTGATGAGCGCAATATTCGGGATATGCAACCGTCATCCGCGTAAAAGCGGGGATATCCAATCAGTCAGCGCGAAGTTAGGGATATCGAACAGTCGGTTTTTGAATCTCTCTATAAATAGGTTTTTGGAGAGAGAAAACACTTTTACTCATCTTCTTGAATCTCCTTGCTTTTTCTTTCTTCGAAACTCTGATCTGATGGCTCCTAAGAAATCATCTGCCGCCGGCAGCAAGGGGAAGAAACCAGCCACTGATTCTTCATCGACTGATCATGTGAAGATCCCAACTCAGTCATCGACACCACAACGAGATCCCAACCCGGCCGTGGCTCCGCCTATGATAGGTAAAACCCTTTTCTTTGAAATGGAGAAAGACCATCGAGGAAGAAGATAGACCAAACTTTCAGCTCTTTTACGCCCATGTTGTACGTGTTAGCGTAAAACTGAAACAACATTATACGCCCACGATGTTCGTGTAAGCGTAAAAGATAAAAAGATTACGCCCACGTTACACGTGTCAGCGTAAAATTTTGTCTTCCGCCCACAGTTAATGTGCTAGCGTGAAACTTTTAACTACGCTTATGTCTATCCATGTCAGCGTAAAAAAGTTATATTACGCTCATATCGCTATGTGATGGCGTAAAACTCATCAATTATTGAATGATTTTGTTGAGTAAAGACTTCTAACTCGTTCTCTTTTGTTGTCAGTGGATCTGCAAGTTCACGCTCTTGCTGAAGTTTTCGGATCATCTGTTGGCATGGTGGGTTCGAACTATTTGGAAGATTTATCTCATGTCAAATTTCCTCAGTCGAACCCCGCCTATCCAGTAGAGAGGGCACAGTTAATAGCAGCTCAGGGGGATAGGTTGTTGCTATCCATGATAAATGGGGAATTGTTGAATTCATTAGATGGACAACACTTCCCAAAACCAGCCTTTCTATTCGGAGATGCCATTGATTGTAAATCCCAGACTCACCCCAAGAAGGAGTCTTGGGTTTTCAAATTTGGAAATAGAGCCATGTATCTTCCAGATATGGACAGAGATTATCCTTTGTCAGCATTCGTCCATGCTACTCATCCTCGACAAATGTTGTGGAATTTGACTCCTAGTAGCCATGGACGACCAGGCAGAATTATTTTTAAGAGGGAGCATGCCACTGATATGGGATACTTTGCTAGCGTTCCCAATGGATGTGTTACCTCTATCTTGGGCCTTATGCCAGGCTCTAACCCCAGCGAAGATTCAGGTTTAATACAGCCAGTACAAACCCCGATGTTTGTGAATAAATTTATGAAGGATGCTGTATTATATCCTCAGACCAACCCCAGACTGCCAGGATGGTTGACTCCATTCAACCAGAGCTGGATTCAGATAAGCTTTTGGATGATGAAGAACTTTGAAGCAGAGTTGAAAGATATTGGCCTGTACGAAGCGGTAGCTTCCACCAGTTATGGTATTCCTCTGAATGGAAATTTATTTTTGGCCTTGATGGAAATATATTTAAGTTCAACTGGAACTTTTGCTACCCCAAAAGGTGAAATGGGTCTTGCCCTTCATGAAATGCAGTTTATCTCGAAGCTGCCAATGGGGGAGGCCCCATATGAAGAATATATTCCCTCCAACAGGGAGCTTGCTGAGATCAGAGAAGTTAACCCTCAGTTGATTGAGATATATGAAGAACTGATGTGCCACTACCTGATTTGTACCACGATGCATGAAAGTCCATCCCATTTGGCATATATCAACAAGTGGACGACTTATCTCTTCTTCCACAAGGATAAAATATCCAAGGAAGACAAAGAAAGATTTCAGGAAAACAAAGCTCCAGCAATCAACATAGGTTCGACAATCCCTTCCAACAAGGTTCGGGATATGATGGTTACTTACAAATTCCCGAATAAATATCTGTCTGCGAAGACTGGGGAATTTCCTGCCGAAACTGAAGCTTTGAGCTTCCTTAGACATGGTAGTCAGAAAATCTCACGGAGAGCTTTGCTGGCAGGCTTTTTTTCTTTATGGTTGAGAAGGTGGGTTGTACCGGGTATTGGTACTGTTGACAGAATTCACCGCAGTGTGCTATGGCCAGCAGTACGCCTGGTCTTTAAAGTCAGGATCAACTTGCTGTCGGCCATGGTGTGCCGAATAAATACAGGTGTAAGAACCTTCGGCAAGGAGTTAATCAACAATGCTTCTCATCGGAATATTTTCCCTAGAGTAGAGATGCCCTACACCTATTTGATGGGCTGGTTATTGCATCACAACTGCAGGTTGTTACCGCCAGGCCCAGGTGATGATGCGGAGATCTTCCTCCAAAAATTCAGCAAAGCCACATGGATCGCTACGACTGTGGCAGAAACCCGAGCGGTTCTGAATTATTCTTATGGTTGGAACTTTTTCTGTACCCGGCCGCAAGTTCCAGCGGATTGCTTAGGTGTCCCATTTGAAGATGAGATTGAAGGAAGAGTTGTGTTGCCACAGTCAGTCTTTAAGTGGCTTCAGTGCATCAGACCCTCTCATCTGATGTACAGAAATAAAGATAGTTGTGCGTTTGAACCGTACTTACCCAGTAGGTTCACTCGCCAGTTCGGATATGACCAGCTTCATGTTGGTAATCCTTTGACTAATTTCCGTTATTATGGGAAATTACTTGATGGAGCTAGGGGTTGGAGGTATTTTGGTGCTGCTCGGACTGGTGCCAAATTCATAATTTCGACTACCACTAACACCACAGAATTACGTATACTCCATATGTATACCCACTTCTATGCTTCAATTCGTTCCTTTGTCCATGGTTACGATATGAAAGGTAGTTTGAGGTGGCCTAAGGAAGGAGAAATCGAAGAACAGGTCAGGGTGCCGGCAGATGTCCCTGACGATATTGGCATTCCAGATCCATTCCTGATAGTTATCCCTACAGGAGTTAGAGAACCAGCTGCTGAACCTATCATCATTGGCAAGGGCCGCAAAAGGAAACAAGGTGCAGCCGTCGTATCTCCAACGAAAACTCCAGAAAAAAGGAAGAGGTCAGCCACAAAAGGATCCTCTAAACCAAGAGCTAATACTCCAGAAGAAGAAGACATTTTAATTGAAGAAGGTCCTCTTGTTGGTTCTTCCTCAGTCCATCCTGGGGAAGGATCCTCAGCCCCTCCACCGATAGTTGGATCAGGGGCTATAACACTTTTGTCTCCTGGACGTCTTAGCACTTCACTCCATTTGTCTTTGCCGTCCAAAGCACAGGTTGCAAAGGGTACTACTGCTGTATCCACCACTGATCAAGAACGCATCCCATCAGATGAACCGGCTCTTGATTTTGAGAATGATGATTGGGATGGTGATTATGATACATATCTTGAGAAAAACGCACATATTCCAAGTATTATACAAAACCTATATGGAATTATATACCATTATTTTGTATATTAACTTTTTTTTTGTTTTGCAGATGTCATAATCGCACCAAAGCCTGTGGCTCCTCTTCAAGAAAAAGAAATCTATGAAAAGAATGAGGAATCTGAAGAGGAATCTTCTTCTTCTGAAGGCGCAGATGCCGAGGAGGAGGGAATGCGAGGGCTTGAGGTGGAGCCTCGAGAAGAGCATACTCCATCATTTGAGGCAAAAGAAGCACAATCCGAAGTGTCCTCTCTTGTTGAGGCTCAACACAAAGAGGAGACTAGAGTAGACCCCACTGTAGGTGATGATGGGGGTGGTGGAGGAGACCCAGGTTTTACCAAAGAATTAACTGTAGAAAATATCATCACAACTACAGCAGTAGAGAATCCTGTGGAGCAACCAATTGAAGGAGATGCCGGGGGCATATTTGAACTTCAAATGGAAACTGGGGAAAGTATAACATCTTCTGCTGTCGTGACTGATTCAGTACTGGTTTCTGACAAACCAATGCCAGAGTCTGGATCCGCTCTTGCAGCTGTCATCATATCCACCAATATTACTACTGCTAGCACTCCAGAAATAGCTGGAGTAACAAATATTGAAGAGACTGCTCTTGAGATCCGTGGGAACCAAATAATAGCAGTGACGACACTAGCTCCATCCCTGTCTGTTGTTACACCGATGGGAGATACAATCCCTAGAGCGTCTGAGGATCAATTGGCTATAACGGTAGTAGCAGCAACGACTTCGTCTCACTCTGCTGTTGTACCACCGATATCTACTTCTGATCTTCAAGAAAAAGACTCGTTGGATACTATTGCCAAGCCAAGTTCCAGCACAGAAACGAATCTCCTGGTTGAGATTTATATCGACACCTTTTACAAAAGTTTGGCAACCTTGGTAAAGATGGTCCTAAATGAGGGTCTTAATTATGAGACTTTGAAGACAGCAATGGCTTCGACCATAAATAACGTTGCTCTGTTCAGTGATGCAGAGAGAGCTGCCAAACTGGAGAAGATTGTGGATGATCTTGAACAACCAATCAGAGAGTATCTCAGGCTATCAAGTAAGACTGTAGAAAGTCTTATTGAGGAGGAATATGAAGCCTTAACAGCCGATTACCTTGCTCGGGAGGCTACATACAATGAATCTCTTCGCGAATATAATCTGAAGGTTGCCACAGAGAAAGCATTCTTGGCTGGGATAAAGCCCTCACTTCACAGTCACAGAGTAGCTTATGATGCTCTGAACATAGATATTCAGAACAAAAATCATGAAATCCACGAGTTCGAAGCAGGGTTAGCTCGCCTGAAGGCTGAAAGAGATCAGATGATCGAAGCTCGAAATCTGCACCTCACCCAGAGCTCGGTTTTAGAAGAGAAAGCCTTTGGGGCTGAATCCACCATCAGGACCCTTGATGAAGCTAAAGAGGGTCTGATGACTACCTTCGCTAAACTTTCTTGCATTTGCACCCCCAAGGCTAGACGTGCTGAGGCTACACAGAAAGTTATGAATTCTCTTGGTAGACGGCTAGAAGAACTACGACAGTTACTTCTAGATGTTTCTACTCCTCTTTAGAAGAATATCTTGTAATCCATTTTGCAATGTTTCCAAGATGAATGAAATATATGTTCTATGATCCTATCGTTTATTTGGAACAATAGGCATGATATAGGAGACACTTGTCAGAGGTTATAGGCACATGACAAAACTCAATACATATCTATCAAGAGATAATATGGACATGATAGATAAGTAGATTTAATATTCATCCAGCGGTTATGAGAACATGATGAAATAATAAATCCAATTAATCATCTGATGAGACAGAAGATTAATCTCTGTTTAAGAATATACAATACCATCAGAGGTAATATGGACGTGATAGTACGTAAGAACTCAAAAAAGAGTAGATAAATATCTATGCAGAGGTCAAATGAACATGATAGATAAATATGAAATACTTATCAGAGGTAATATGAACATGACAGTATGTAAAAGTAGATGAAAATCTATGCAGAGGTCAAATAGACATGATAGGTAGGTGTATGGCGACTTGTAGAAAGAGAATGAAAAACCAGCTTAACCAAACCTTGGTAGCTGGGGTGTAATAAGATGTATGTCAATATGTATATATATGTATATATATATATATATATATTTTTAAGGCAGAGGAAATCATCCTCAAGGATCATTCTCAAATGGTTCTGATTGATTGAGGATATTCGCTCGAATTCACAATATGAGGAACGAGACACATCGGATTTGACGAATAGAATTTATTCCGAATCTGATGACTGTGAAGAGCTAGAAAAGAATTCTTCTTGTATATCGTCATTAAACATGTGGGATGGATCATATCCCAACCCATGACGAGTCTTCTGGTAAAACGAATCACCGCACAATGGTAGTCGTCTACCCTTGCCTTGATTAAGACCTTGCATAGTCTTCAAATCATATCCCATATTCTGAATAATCTTGATAGATTGTTGACTATATTTGTCAATTCGGATCCTTCCTTTATATTTATCCTTAAGATCATCTGTCTGAGTAACAAGGATATTTTTGGCCAGGCCGAACACAATTTGGCGCTTATTTTTCTTATCAGATGGGACCACGAAACAGGATTCCTCATGACGTCTGAAAGTTACGCAAGCTTGTGATGAAGCGGCTACAGGAAGCAGATAGGGAGAAGATGTCAAGAACTTTTGAGCATAAGGTCCGACATCAACATGGGGAGGGAAAGAATTCTCTTTATGATCAATGTATAAGGTTTCTTCCGGTTCTATGTTGTCTTTATATTGATGACTTTGATTATCAGGAAATAAAGTCATTCTCTCAATAAACTTGACAGCCATATACTCGAAAAGGAAATCTTCATTGATATCAAAGAGGTGAGCAATATTTACATCATTTACAATCTGATTGCCAGGCTTCGGATTAGTCAACAACGAACCGTCATCCGGCTTCTTCGTAGATTTATCAAGATTGATAATCAACGGTGATTCTGGATCATTTGTACCAGAAGTACGCCCTTTGACTTTGATCATAAAAGGTTGAACTTGGCTCTTAGCAGGAATTTTTATTGATTCCTCAGATGAAGTTTGAGTTCTTCCTTTAACCTTGATCACCAAAGGTTGATCATTGACAGGTTGAGATTGGATTCGTCCCTTGACCATAATCTTCAAGGGTTGTTCCTCAAATGGATCTTCATTAATAGACTGATCCTCAGATGATGATTCTTCAACTATGTCTGAAATTTCTTTCATATGCTCTTGTTTATAAAGCCTTGAATCAGAGAAGTAGGCTTCGACCCCCTTGAAAGGATTAATATCAGCGAATTCAGTTTTCACCACTCCTTGGGAATCCACATATTTGAAGCATTGGTGGAGAGTTAAAGGCACAATATTGTGCTCATGAATCCACGGTCTTCCAAGAAGAATATTGTAGGATACGTCGGAGTTGATAACATAGAAAGTTACCATGGTTCGAAGATCACCAATCTGAATCTGCAACCGAATCTTTCCCAGTGGCTTGCTCTTACCAGAGTTAAAACCAACAATGGTGGTACTAGTGTAAGTCAGCTCACTAGTAGGAATCCTCAGAGGTCTTAGCATACTCTGAAGAATTATGCTAATCGAGGACCCGGGATCAATATAGATCCTGTCGATTTCAGTGGATCCGATATATCCAGTATAGCAGAGGGGCCTATCATGCTTGTTGTGTTTCAATAACATGTCTTCTTGTGTAAAGGTGATGTTGGGAATTGCCTCCATCACACTATGACATTACGGACATGACACTGGTGTATTATCAGGAGTCTTGAGTTAAGCCAAGCATGAATCTGCTTGAAGTAAAGCTTCGCTCAAAGTTTTCCTGCTTTCTCTGGAAAGGCGAAGCAATTCAAATATAGACAATCTAGCCGGAGTATTGGCTAACTGAGCTAGAATATCGAATTTGTAAGGCTTCATTGTTACCCCCTGACTGGAAGCAGACTTTAATGGGATATCAAAGCGTACTGCCTTCTGCTTCCCTTTCTCAACCACAGATGGTTTAGCAGGAACAGGAGAAGGTTGAACTGGTAATGTTTCCACTATATCTTCTGCTTCTTTGGAGGATCCCTCATAGTCTTTGTGGTACTCTTTTCCAGATCTTGTACCAGCAAAAGTTTCTTCCTCAGACTCAGAAGAAGAAAGTACCATATTACAGGATTTAATCTTTCTTCCCCCAAACTGAAGAGAAACCATATTGGTTGTCACCGTATGGTCATCATTGGTTAAAGCGATGGCACCACCATTTATCAGCTCTTGGATCTTGTTTTTCAAGACATAGCAAGCACTAGTAGGATGATTAATGTATCTATGATAGATACAATATTTGGGATTGTCAGTCAGATTCACCTCATTGGGCCTCTTTGGCTCTGGAATCTGAAGTTTACCACTTTTTACCAGACATTGAAATATCCCTGGGATATCACTTTCGTCGAAGGAGTATTCTTCCTTTGGCCTGGAAGATTCCCGATTACTCGTCGTCGTTTTGTTTTTGGAAAGATTAACCATAAGGGTATCCTTTCATTTCACATTACGATTGCCAGGATTGTTGCTAGGACTATTTTTCTTCCCTTTGTCTTCTGAAGCAAAAATCATCCCGTGCTCTCGAGCCAACCTACCATTGGTCTCGGCAGAAACTGCTGCTATAATGAACGAAGCCCAATCTGTGAATTAGGAACCTGTGAAGACAGCGATGGATGGTCGCAGATTCATCTTGCAAGTGTCAATCAATGCTGAATCTGGCATACCAGGACGCATCTTTAGAGTAGCCTGTCGGAAACGTTCAATGAACGCCCGAGTATCTTCTTTCTCCTTTTGTTTTATTTCTATTAAGGAGGACATGTTCATGTCCATACCTCCTTCATAGAAGCGGGAGAGGAACATTGCTTTAAATTCGTCAAAAGACGAAATAGAGTTGTCGGGTAAGCTACGATACCAGTCATAAGCTGAACCCGTCAGGCACCCGATGAACACTCGAGTGAGAATAGCATCATTTTTCTGCAAGTGTACAGTCATAATATCAAAGTAATTGATATATTGACTGGGAGACGCTTTTCCATCGAACAAAACCATGGATTGTGGCTTGAACTTCGGTGGAAATGGTACATCATTCCAATGAGGAGGATAAGGTTGCTTAATCCCTAACCTCTGGAGCTGATCTTTGTGCCTCAAGACTTCAAACTGTGCTTTAAGTTCACGTACTGCTTGAATGGCTTCACTGGTTTGAGGAAGCACATTTGACTGAGTAGTCGTTGGATGTACCATGACCCCTACTGGAGGTGGTACATCTTCTGGAATGATGGGATCTGGAGATGCAGAATTCTGATTAACAGCAGGTTCTTGAATATTCAAATGTATTTCAGCCCCTTGACTATCTTGAGTCTGTGCTGCTACTGGTGCCGGTGTTACTACCGTCGGTTGAGCAGTTTGCTGATTCAAAATTATCTGGTGCATGTTTTGTACCATGTTAAGCATATCCTTCAATGATTGCTCGACGGCAGTGAGACGTTGTTCTGTATTAGCAGATGACGTCTCTGGTTCATCTCCAACAGCGCAGGATTCAACTTCCCTTGAAGATACGGAAGGATTTGTATAAAAGTATGAATCCACGCTATCGGTGTCAGACTCAAAAGATTGAGTACCCCCAGCTTCTGAGTCAGAAGTCTGCAATAGTCTCTGCCTTCTTGACCGAGTATTCTGATATACTCCCTCAAAGGAATCAAGAAGCCTATTGAATTGTTGTTGACTAGGAGTTTGGGACGTGTTCCGTCTTGGATGTCGTCCTCTGTTAGCATGGGATGCCATGTTGACTGATGCGTATGGCAACTCATGTTCTTGACCTTCAGCTTGATATGGAGGTGCGTTGAGACTCAACCGATCAAAAACTGATCGTCTTGAAGCTGAACAGCAACAGTTGATCACAACCTGGGGGTATTCACAATGATGTCTTCCTTGGGGGAATGTCACCGGAGATTGTCTATTTTTACGCTTTTGCATTAGCAATTTGCGTAAGTCAGAAGGAGTGGATGTAGTATTCTTCTTTATTACATTCGGGGTAGAAAAACGTCTAGTCCCTTGTGTATAAAGAAGATTACTGGCTGCATTCGCAGAACCAAACTGTACGTTTTTACGCGTTTGGAGTTGTGTACGTAAATCTTGACGCACAATTCGCAAATTTGGTATTTTGTGCAAAGCAGTATGAGAAGATTGTTGGTGTAGAACAGAAGTTTTACCAACAATATTTTTACGCTGCATACGTTTAGATACATTCACATTTGATATGTGAGTATCATTGTGGATTTCATCTACACTGTCAGAGACAGGAGATTTATCTTTACGTATGGAACGTAAAATCTTATTATCTGCCACGTTACCAACGGGAGATTTTGTTTTACGCGAGGAGCGTAATTTATTTGGGCCTACCACGTCACAGACAGGAGACTGATTCTTACACTCAGAAGCACAAACTTTAGAGTCTGCCCCATTACGAATGGGAGACTCATTCTTGTGAACTGAGCGTAAAATTTGGTTCTTACCCACTGAGCGCAAAACTTGATTTTTACGCAGTGGGTGTGAAACCTGGTTATCTTCACCGTTACAAATGGGAGATAAATCGTCACACTTCGAGTGCAACTCTGAAGTAAAGACTGCCTCGTTATCAACGGGAGCCTTTACGACAGGAGGGGGAAGAATCCCCTTGTCATCAGAAGCAGCAGAGAGATCAGAAATCACTTTGGATTTGGGAATCCAAACTTTTCTTGCTTTACGAGACTTTTGAACATTGGAGTGGCGAGAACCACCCCCAGTTCGGAGCATTTCTTCATAGGCAGTCTGGTCGAAGTGCACAACCAGAGTCTTCTTGGTCGAACCGACCGAAATATCATCATATTAAGAAATCACCTCCTCGTCAGAGGAGAAGGTCGTCCCCAGCAGAGTCGCCATTTTTGTTTCACTTAACAAAATGCCTTGGAGGAATTGGCTTTTGAAAATAAAACGAGAAAGAGTACAAGAAGTACAACTTTTGATTCTGGAAAAGTATTGCTATGGAAGTCTGATCTGTAAATGATCACTTTGTTCCTTGGACCATATGATGATGATGAAGATCACTGCTTGAAATAGAACAACTTGGAAGAACTAATGCAACAGAAAGGTATCGACGCACTTGGGCACTGATGGCGAGGCCGAATGCTTTCCTGCTTTGCTTCACTCTGTTCTGGAAGAAAAGTTGAAGAAGAATGCTCTAGAGGATCAAAATCTCAAAGCTCTGATATCTGTATTCTCTCCTGTCTCTCTGTGTCTGTTGTATGAGAAAAATGAGTCTTTTTATAGACTGGGGCTTCTGTGCGTAAAGGAGCATCCAAATATGTCTTTACGCTCAATAACCGCCATCCACGATCAGAATCATCCTCTGTATGTGCTGACACGTGTCCCATCATTTCAGTAAGAATAGGATGCACGTACACACGTTCTTCGAAATATATGGCATGAAGACCACGTAGGCACACCACGTTCTGGATTGGCCAGAACAAATAGGGCATAAAAAGATGAGCGTAAACTAGCTCTGTCATAGGTTTCCAGCGTAAAGCGGTTGTATAACCTTGAGCGTAAAATGGCTCAAATAGACTTCACGCACACATTGCTTTTCAATGAGCGTAAGGACTCATGTAAAACTCCGTGCGTAAAAGAAACCCTTCAGTGAGCGTAAAGTAGCTCGATCTCCATAAACGACAACAATGGTCTTTGTATAAGACAAATTCTATTGAACTCTGTGGTAAATGCCATCATTGATATCTTCATGTCAAAATCTGCATTAAATGCAAGATTTGATAGCTTTTGTCCAGCGTGAAAGAGGCTGCTCTGTCCTTGGCATAAAATCACCAGTATAGACCCCAGCGTAAAGCAATCAGTCTGCTTAGACGTAAAGTGTCTAACCTTGTCTTAGACGAAAAGAGATTACCCGCTGTATTAGGCGTAGAGCAGACCACTTATAAGTGGGATGACTCTTTCTTGGAAGCACTTTTTACGCTCCTACAGTGACTAGTGATTTAGAGCACAAAGTCGACATGTGAACGGCTTGATTTGTACATGGCTATACTAAAGAGGCGTATATGGCTATTCTACTTTGGAATTGTTCACATGGCTATTTATACTCCTCCGTACCCCCAATTAATACACAAGGATCCAACCAGGTTATGTTATGATTCTATGTAACAGCCCCCGAAGGGTGGTAAGCCTCCGAAAGGTGATAAGCCCCCAAAGGGTGATATGCCCCCAAAGGGTGATAAGCCCCCAAAGGGTGATATGCCCCCAAAGGGTGATAAGCCTCCGAAAGGTGATAAGCCCCCAAAGGGTGATACATAGTAGTCCCACAAATGGGATAAGGATTCAAAGAAGACGCTGTGATCATATGGGTATATGTCACAAGTGATCAAAGAACCAAAGAAGCATATGATACGCTATGTAAGTGAAACGCACAGAACATAGGGTACCCGATGCTCCCTGAAGGGATAACATCTGAGGGTGGGATCCATATTATACTAATCCGTGTGACCAACATGCCAGTATCAATTAAAGTAATTTAATGCAGGAAAATAATTCTAAGCAGGATATGAAATGATCAGAGAATGTACTCGCCTCATATCTGAATGTCTGAAGTAAATGTACTGTCCGATGAGAGGTGTCTGGCTCCTAATCAGAACAAAACAAGTCACAACATGTCCAGAAGGGTAATATAAAGCACTACAATGCATTCTACATGAATCTAGGTCAAACTAGGCCAAAGTCAACCCTTGGTCAACTCTGGTCAACTGCACTAGTCAAACTAGGTCATGTTCTAACCCAGCAAGTCTTACTAGGCCTAACCAAGACTATCCTAGCAAGTACACATCAATACAAGGCTATACAAGCCAACATACACCCAACTCTATATAGCATGCAATTATTCAATACTCAAATAGGCAAGAATTCACATTAGATATACACTAGGTAATCTATTACTTTAAGCTATACATGTCTACACATATATACACATGCATATATTGGTATTCAACATTAGGTCTATAATCATGGTATTTCAATGGTTATATAGACTTATATATTACAATACAATATGCTACCATATATATAATACACATACATAGCTAAGTTAACTATATTCATAAATACTTATTTAAGAGGCTATGTGTGTGTATGTGAATATGGCAAAGGGGCAAGTGAGGGTTAAATGGGCATACATAGTGTATACATATCAAAGAGTGTCAAAGTGTAAGTGAACAAAGTGTCAAGTGTGATAGTGTAACATAGTGTAAGGGGTACATGAGGTAATATAAGATTTGTGTTAACATAGAATATTACATCTCATTAACTTGTATATTGTATACATTACATCTATTATTACATTACATTTATGCTTGCATTCATTCATCATTTATTTATTCTCTTGCACTACTATATGCACCATACATTACATACTATGGAACCTACATATTCATTACAAGCCATACTTATACATGCTTACATTAGATAGGATACTTACACCTCATACATCATTTATTTAACCATTTACTCATGCTTGCATTCTCTATTTAGTTACATATTGTATATACATTAACATGGGTTAAAATTAAATAGAACATTATATTACACACAAGGGTGCACAAAATGCATATGCCGAATAGTAACTCCTACTAATAATCAATATTGTACCAACTCAGCATGAATTAAATTCTAGGATTAAAGTATGTTATAGATCTATGTGTTAGCTTTCCGAAACTTCAAACGGATTACGTTTTCGTTTCCGGAAACTCCCGAAATCGCGAAAACACCGAGAACGCGTTTGTCTTTCGTACAGTTGACACTCAAATAATTCTCCAGAAAGTTACAAAAAGAATTAGGCCTATTAATACATGTTTTTGGAAAGCTAACTTCAATACGCTTCTTTCAAAAAAAGGGGAGATTAAACCGAGCTTTGAGCTAGAAGTTATGACATTTCTAAGTTAGGGCTGAAATTAAAAACGTGGATAAAAATCATGACGGATTTAGATAGTTTGAGCCAAAAGAATACACAATATATATCCTAATTATCCACAACAATAATAGCAATAATAATATGAGGAACCACACTCACAAACTTGATTATATAATCATCATGAACCATTTATTACATATATAAATATAGATACACTCTCATTACAATATATATTTAAATCTATATATGTAACATGAACACATCCACAACACAAAGGACACTCCTATGACCTCCAAATGGACACAAAATGGACACAAATGGAGATACAACCGTGGGGATCATTCCTATGGATTTAAAATATTCCTATATGTATGTAGGGGTGGTTTAGAGGAGAGATTATACCTTCCGGGAGATAGATTCAAAGGAAAAGCCTTCCGACACGACACCGACACGTAGAGATTCCAAAAGGACACGAACGAGCTCCGAATCCTCCCAAACTTGGCTAGCACCCTCTAACCATGGAGTAGAAGAGAAATTAAGAAGATTTGGTGGAAGAAGGGGTTGATTTGGAGATGAAATCAATGGAGGTTCATCTCTAAATTAATTTGGGGAAGAACAAGAGAGAAAAAGTGGATAAAAACAAATGAATGAAGGAGTGACTCATTCCTTATCCCCCCCCATAGGTGGCTGCCCAAAAAGTGTGAGGTATCCCTATTTTGAATGTCTAAAATATCCTCCACTAATCTATTTGATTTAAATTAGGAATGGGTTAAAGGTTGAGGTCAATTTAGTCTAGTTTTAAGTCCCTAATTAACTAAACCTATCCATAAATAATTAGTCTAACTACTAACTAAAATTAATATCGTGTGGACTAAAATTAATATCATGTGGGCCATGTCTAACTAGTGTGTGGATCCCACTAGAGTCAAACTACCCCCCCCCTCGGGTCCCCATTTCTAGTCGAATTGAGTTAAAATTCGAACCCGACTCAAATAACCCCAAAACAATATCATAAATAATAAAATAAATTTTAACCCCAAAACAATATCATAAATAATAAAATAAATTTCAACCCCAAAATAATATCATAAATAATAAAATAAATTTTAAAAATATTCAAAAATGTAAAATAACAAAAATATCCCTATTTTTGAAAACTGGAGGTGACAAATCTATCCACCTTAAAAAAAATTCTTCCTCGAAATTAAAATAAAGCAATCACAGGAAACACATGTAGAAAACAATCTCATTCAAATACTTTTCAAAAAAAATCAGCAATAAAAAAATCTCCTTGAGACACATCAAATATTTGTAAATAAAAACTGATACGTGTCCGATACGGACACAAAACCATCACAAAATCACACCTATCAAAGATCAAAATTAACAATCACCAACGCAATAAATATCAAAATAATTCAAAGAGGTCAAATGCAAAATATCCTTAGGCCAGAAATGACATTAAAATATCCTAATCACATGGTTAGGCTCTAGGTCAACAGTCTCTAGGGTTTCACTAGCAAACATCAAATTTACAAGTCATGGTTTTAAATAGTTTTAAAATAATTTAAAAATTACCAAAAATTATATCATGATTTAAATGTCAAATCATTAAATGATTAAAATTACAAAATTTTAAAATTACTCTCATTTTAGAAAATTGGGTGTTACAAGTCTACCCACCTTAGAAAAATTTCATCCTTGAAATTAAAATGTTCATACTCCTTCTAGGTCAAACCCCCACAATCAAGTCCCAGAACACAAACAAATCATACCATCAAAAAAAGGGACAACGTACAGGGTCATGGCATACGGTGGTAGTGAAAGTCTCATCTAGGTATACTAGTCATGCTAAACCAAAACGGTCATAGGGTATCAAAACACACAAGAAATCTAGAGTGCTAAACTAGAAAAGTTACAGAAATAACAATTCATCAAAGCTGTAAGGCAGTCTACCATCCTATATAAAAACTGGTACTTATCAAAACAAAATAAAGACAACTACCAATTATCTGAAAAAGGGTACAGAAAATCAAATTCAAAAATTAAGGAATTGAAAATCACTTGCATTGAAATCCAAATCACAATATATATAGAGAGATAGAGCGTTAGAGAGGAAAAACTAGCATTATGTAATGTTATGTGGTTTGTGTGTGTATGGGTGTATGTGAAATATACATAAAATTGTATATGAGCTATCCTGTTACACTACTCATGGCATATAGGTTAACAATCTACAATACACAACCTATTTAATCATAACATGCATGGCTAACCATAAACATCTATAAGAGGTAGAGATTTAGTTATGTATATACATATATTATAACATGTATGCCTAAGCTCTATATATATATCTATACAGGTATGTGATCATAACATAGAGAGGAAAGGTTAGGTTACATGACAGCGTATACTAAGTTAGGGTGTGTGTGTGTCCTTGTACAGGATTATAGCTTAATATTGAAAGGTTAAACCCAGTTTTAGTTCAGCATTTACATACAAAATCTAAAAATAAGCTAACATTTAAACAAGTATAATATTAACATGTTACAGTGATGTAAACATAACTAATAACATGAAATTTATATTTAAACCACGAGTTAAGCTAGAAAAAGCAGAGAACCAGAAATATTGGGGTTTTGAGAATTTAAACATTAACGACATATTAATACGTATTCAGATAGGTGAAAATCAAGTGTAGCATGCATAAGTGTCAGGAAAGTGTCTGTTATATATTTTCATATACATATTCTCATGTCCCAAAATAAAATTTTAATTCTACGTTAAGACCAACATTTAGATTCCTACCAAGATTGTAAAGCAGGTGATTGACGTAATCAAGACAGTTTTATTATTATCTAATACAAAAATAATAGCAAGAAAGAAATAACGATAAAAACCTGTTTTGCTTATCTGTTTAAAGAAGAACCATTTTGAAACCCAGAGCTAAATTATCAAATCCAAGATAAAGTCTAGCAAAATTATCGATTCATTGTATTAAGAAAAAACTCATAGCAATAAGTTATACAAGGTTTATAAAAACAGCTAACCTACTCCTAAGTTAAAATGAGAAGCAAAACAAAACAGATCAAATAATAATTAAAAAAAATTTGAAGGACTCCAACAAAAGTAGAGAAAACATGTTCGAAAACATTTAAAGTACAATCTGATAATCATATACGTCTATCCAAAATCATGGTACTCTAAATCCTCGTCATACCAGTAAGCAAGGCTACGATAATCACAGAGTCCTCGACTTATGCACATACCCCTAGAATCATGGTATTTAACATTTTTGCGATGCCGCTAGCTTGGCTGCGAAAACCTTAAATTCCCACACCCGAGAAATACATCCAAAGTCAGACTATATGTCCTCACCATGCTGGCTAATGTGACTATAGAGGACTAGATTCCATAACATAGATGACCTAGCCCATATAATTTCATCTTGCCAAAAATTAAATTAAATCAACAATGAATACCCAAAAATCAAATCAAATTTATCAACGAACATCAAAATTCAAAAACGAACAAAAATCCATCAAAATACAAACTCGGATGCAACAGCTATCATCAAGATTCAAAATTCGACAATCATCCATCAAAATCAATGAATACAAACTCAAATTCAACCATAATCCATCAAAATCAAATTCAACAACAGAAAGTAAAGATAAATCAAATCAAGGGAAAAGAGTTTTCAAATCGAAGTTAAAATAAGATTCTCAAGTGTCGTCCCAGGAATCTCTCAAGGG
Source organism: Iris pallida (assembly GCA_029216955.1). NCBI lineage: Eukaryota > Viridiplantae > Streptophyta > Magnoliopsida > Asparagales > Iridaceae > Iris > Iris pallida. The sequence continues at coordinate 25,413,355 of JANAVB010003200.1, forward strand.
TCCTAACTGTGATTGAGTACCTTCAAATATATCTTATTCCTACTACAGGCTGCAGTGGTACTCAAGTTCGAATACCACTACATAAACTCGACCTGCATGGGCCACCATTAAAAACGTGTCACGACCCGTACCGACTGTGAGGGTACGAGAACGTCACAACGCCCAGTCTACGCCGTAGTATCGGCGGTAGAACGCTGTCCTAGGTCACATCATCTAACAATAATAATGCTAAGCAGTTATACTCCCCGAATGGGGGTGACATAGCAGATACAGTCTCAATCACATCTAAGGTAGAGCATAATAAAGATAGATAAAACATGAAATCCAAAAGAGATACAGGAGATAGAAGTCTAAGTGTCTAAGATACATAAACCCAGAAATACATCTCAAATCTCAAATACAGTAATCCACAAAGTAAATACAACTCCAGACAAAGGAAATAACTATCTAAACAACCTCTAATGTGTCTCCTCTAGGCTAGCAGGCAACCTCCAAGCTACCTGTAAAAATTATCAACAGGTCCAGTCAGGACAGGAACGAGTACAGTACATCTCAACAGTTCATAGCAGGTTAGAAAATATAATCATGCATTAAAGTAAGATATAGATACTGAAGAAATGCAGTATGTAAACAGAGAGAGAAGACTGTAATGGAAATATCTACTATAAGTAAAGAGCTACCAGTGACTAGTGATTTAGAGCACAAAGTCGACATGTGAACGGCTTGATTTGTACATGGCTATACTAAAGAGACGTACATGGCTATTCTACTTTGGAATTGTTCACATGGCTATTTATACTCCCCCATACCCCCAATTAATACACAAAGATCCAACCAGGTTATGTTATGATTCTATGTAACAGCCCCCGAAGGGTGGTAAGCCTCCGAAAGGTGATAAGCCCCCAAAGGGTGATATGCCCCCAAAGGGTGATAAGCCCCCAAAGGGTGATATGTCCCCAAAGGGTGATAAGCCTCCGAAAGGTGATAAGCCCCCAAAGGGTGATACATAGTAGTCCCACAAATGGGATAAGAATTCAAAGAAGACTCTGTGATCATATGGGTATATGTCATAAGTGATCAAAAAACCAAAGAAGCATATGATACGCTATGTAAGTGAAACGCACAGAACATAGGATACTCGATGCTCCCTGAAGGGATAACATCTCAGGGTGGGATTCATATTGTACTAATCCGTGTGACCAACGTGCCAGTATCAATTAAAGTAATTTAATACAGGAAAATAATTCTAAGCAGGATATGAAATGATCAGAGAATGTACTCGCCTCATATCTGAATGTCTGAAGTAAATGTACTGTCCGAGGAGAGGTGTCTGGCTCCTAATCAGAACAACACAAGTCACAACATGTCCAAAAGGGTAATATAAAGCACTACAATGCATTCTACACGAATCTAGGTCAAACTAGGCCAAAGTTAACCCTTGGTCAACTCTGGTCAACTGCACTAGTCAAACTAGGTCAAACTAGGTCATGTTCTAACCCAGCAAGTCTTACTAGGCCTAACCAAGACTATTCTAGCAAGCACGCATCAATACAAGGCTATACAAGCCAACATACACCCAACTCTATATAGCATGCAATTATTCAATACTCAAATAGACAAGAATTCACATTAGATATACACTAGGTAATCTATTACTTTAAGCTATACATGTCTACACATATATACACATGCATATATTGGTATTCAACATTAGGTCTATAATCATGGTATTTCAATGGCTATATAGACTTATATATTACAATACAATATGCTACCATATATATAATACACATACATAGCTAAGTTAACTATATTCATAAATACTTATTTAAGAGGCTATGTGTGTGTATGTGAACATGGCAAAGGGGCAAGTGAGGGTTAAATGGGCATACATAGTGTATACATATCAAAGAGTGTCAAAGTGTAAGTGAACAAAGTGTCAAGTGTGATAATGTCAACATAGTGTAAGGGGTACATGAGGTAATATAGGATTTGTGTTAACATAGAACATTACATCTCATTAACTTGTATATTGCATACATTACATCTATTATTACATTACACTCATGCTTGCATTCATTCATCATTCATTTATTCTCTTGCACTACTACATGCACCATACATTACATACTATGGAACCTACATATTCATTACAAGCCATACTTATACATGCTTACATTAGATAGGATACTTACACCTCATACATCATTTATTTAACCATTTACTCATGCTTGCATTCTCTATTTAGTTACATAATGTATATACATTAACATGGGTTAAAATCAAATAGAACATTATATTACACACAAGGGTGCACAAAATGCATATGCCGAATAGTAACTCCTACTAATAATCAATATTATACCAACTCAGCATGAATTAAATTCTAGGATTAAAGTATGTTATAGATCTATGTGTTAGCTTTCCGAAACTTCAAACGGATCGCGTTTTCGTTTTCGGAAACTCCCGGAATCGCAAAAACACCGAGAACGCATTTGTTTTTCGTACAGCTGACACTCAAATAATTCTCCAGAAAGTTACAGAAAGAATTAGGCCTATTAATACATGTTTTTGGAAAGCTAACTTCAATACGCTTCTTTTTAAAAAAACGGAAGATTAAACCGAGCTTTGAGCTAGAAGTTATGATATTTCTAAGTTAGGACTGAAATTAAAAACGTGGATAAAAATCATGACGGATTTAGATAGTTTGAGCCAAAAGAATACACAATATATATCCTAATTATCCACAACAATAATAGCAATAATAATATGAGGAACCACACTCACAAACTTGATTATATAATCATCATGAACCATTTATTACATATATAAATATAGATACACTCTCATTACAATATATATATAAATCTATATATGTAACATGAACACATCCACAACACAAAGGACACTCCTATGACCTCCAAATGGACACAAAATGGACACAAATAGAAATACAACCGTGGGGATCATTCCTATGGGTTTAAAATATTCCTATATGTATGTAAGGGTGGTTTAAAGGAGAGATTATACCTTCCGGGAGATAGATTCAAAGGAAAAACCTTCCGACACGACACCGACATGTAGAGATTCCAAAAGGACACGAACGAGCTCCGAATCCTCCCAAACTTGGCTAGCACCCTCTAACCATGGAGTAGAAGAGAAATGAAGAAGATTCGATGGAAGAAGGGGTTGATTTGGAGATGAAATTAATGGAGGTTCGTCTCTAAATTAATTTGGGGAAGAACAAGAGAGAGAAAGTGGATAAAAACAAATGAATGAAGGAGTGACTCATTTCTTATCCCCCCCATAGGTGGCTGCCCAAAAAGTGTGAGATGTCCCTATTTTGAATGTCTAAAATGCCCTCCACTAATCTATTTGATTTAAATTAGGAATGGGTTAAAGGTTGAGGTCAAATTAGTCTAGTTTTAAGTCTCTAATTAACTAAACCTATCCATAAATAATTAGTCTAACTACTAACTAAAATTAATATCATGTGGAATAAAATTAATATCATGTGGGCCATGTCTAACTAGTGTATGGGTCCCACTAGAGTCAAACTACCCCCCCGGGTCCCCGTTTCAAGTCGAATTGAGTTAAAATTCGAACCCGACTCAAATAACCCCAAAATATTATCATAAATAATAAAATAAATTTCAACCCCAAAATAATATCATAAATAACAAAATAAATTTTAAAAATATTCAAAAATGTAAAATGATAAAATACCCCTATTTTTGAAAACTGGGGGTGACATAGTGTACGACCACGTCGCCCGATTTGTCGGTGTGCACGCCGTATCAGAGAAATTTTCTAAAATTTAATGTTTTAACGGCAGTTTTTTGCCAACTTCAACAGTGAATAACTTCTTGCATATTAATCGAAAAGTCGATCTAACAGGTGCGTTGCAATCTTGTTTATATTTTGTTTGATTGTTTTCAATTAGTTTCTACAAAACCCTAATATACAGATCAAAATTTGGCTTCCAAGTTTAGGTTTTGAAACAGTTTTTTAACGTTACAGAAATCGAGTTTTTCTCCAACATCGTCTCGATTTTTCGAGTGCGTCAGAGGGTCGTTTTAAAATTCATCTGAAGGATCTCGAAGAGGGTTATATTGTCTGCTAATAGGAATTTGTAGATTCGAAAATGATCGAACATATCAGGAGAAATTAAGGCCAAAACTTGAGTACCTGGCTGATTACTCAGAACAGAGTTGCTCTGTTCTCGGTCGGCTGTCTTCGGTCGACGACTGTTCCAACGATCCTCCAGCGAAGTGGCGGCCGTACAGGCATTTGAGACGGGACGTGGGGATGTTGTGGTTGCTTTGGGGTGGAGAGTTGGGGTTTCGCAAGGGAATTTGTAATAATTCTCCTCCGCTAGCATATATACCTCTACGAGATGGAAAACCTATTTTTGGTCGATATCCTATCTGATTCCTTGTGGGATTAGGTTATCGAGTTTGATTAATTCTTGGTTTGGATTAGTAGAGAATCCAGAAAGGATCACACAGGAAAAGATTTGGTCGAGATTGACCAATATTTGGTCGAACACGAATTTGCTCATCCAAGCATTCGTGTGGGTTCGGGAACACAGCAGCACTGTTCCTAGGAACAGTATTATAGAGGAAGTATTTTTATTATATTTTTTTACTAACAGTACTAATGTCGATGGAACTCGAGATAAATATGATGGAATAATGTCGATGCATCAATACGGATGTGTTGGGGGCATATTGTCGTTGGAACTCGAGATAGATATGATGGAATATGAGTTGAGAACTTGAGATTGGTAGAAATAATATGACTTGTTTGCTGTTGTGCATATTGTATGGTCAATGGACTCGGATGGCCCGTGCACGGGTGTGGCTTCCCTCGAACGGTTACGACCGGGGCACCGGAATCGTTCGACCTAGGAGGGAATTATGTTTGGTATTTATGGTGCACTTCATTAAGATGGGTTATGACCGATCAATGTTGTGATAAGATATGATATCAGTAAGTTTGGGATCCTTCAGATACTGGGCTAGCAACTCGTATTGGAGTGATTGTCTGCTTACATGTTGAGATACCAAGTCTATTACGATGCGGAACACCGTGACCTTCATATAGATAGGGCCGGAGGGGTGACTCTAGAATTAGGGTGCAGGCGCCGAGCCTGCTACCCTTATCATTATGCTTAAGTTGATCTATTGGTTGTGTGATTGTGATTGGCTTGTAGGCTTGGAGATACGGGACAGAGATGGGCACGATCACTATGTTTATGAATATCATGTGGCTTATAATATTTGTCGCAAATACACGAAAGTGGACACATTTATGTGTTTATTATTGCTCATAACATGTTTTACCACTTAATCTTGCCATGAGGCTTATTCTAAGGCTAAGTAGAAAGATCACTAATAAATCTGCATGCTTAACTAAATTCACATAGTGTTGGTTTAGGCGAGTGGATCTTGATCAGTACAGCGAGGAAGAAAGTACTAATCCCCCACTAGTTTGCCTGCAGGTTCAGGAATGGGTTTGCTCGTGCGGAGCTTCGCTTAGATGCGTTGAGGCATGGAGTTTTATAGCATTTTTGAGGCGTGCAACCGTACTGGGTTCGGCATGCAACATGAAGATGTTCGACCGAGAGTCTTTGGATGTGCTATAAAAGACATAACGTATGGAACGAGATCCTTTGTGAGCTATTGAGATCATGAGCGTTGTAGCCTATTGACATTTTCAGTTGGACTATTCAAAGCCCTTGTAATCTTCAGTTCATCTATTAATAAAAAAGAGTTTCTTATTGTATATTATGTTTCCTTCCGCTGTTTATGCTATAAATTTGAGATAAACTTACATGAACCTGTTATCTTGCCTTGCACGAGTGCAACTCCAGGCTCTGCGGCATCACCCCCAGCAAGAATGATGATTCGGATAAAATCTAGCGAGGACGAGCAATTTTTTGGGTCGGGGCATGACAAGTTGGTATTAGAGCGGTTCCATCCTTTGGACCGTGAGCGAATCTCTTTGACCCTCAGTTGCTTCTATTATCGAAATCAATCGGCCCTAAGTTGTTTCCTCAATCGCATGGCTCATGGATCTGCTCGACGCCACACTGGATGCTCCATACAATAGGTCTAAATACTTGTGTGTGTCTTGTTGTATGTATATGAATATTTACTTGATGTCGTCGAATAATGTTGCGAGATGTTGGTTGTACCAAGTGCAACAAATTAAACAATGTTGGTTGCACGAAGTACAACGAGTTACGAAATATTGGTTGTCCGAAGTGCAATGAGTTACGAGTCGTTGGTTGCACAAAGTGCAACGAATAAGGGGATGTTGGTTGCATAAAAGGCTATGATTTACGCATTGTTGGTTGCACGTAGTGCAGCAAATCGTGAGCTGATCGTTACATCAGTAAAACGAGTCGAGATATGGGATGATATGTATTATATGGCTATGCGAGTGGATAGAGATATGTTGAACTGGTTCAAGTAATGGCTTTGAGTAACGATAATGAATCGTTGCACGAGTTGCAACGAATAGGATTGAGAAATCGTGGATGGATAGTTGCGAGTTGATTTGGTCGCTAAGTCAAACTTGAGTAGGCGAATATGTAAGTTGGCCGAGTTGTGTCAGGCTTTGAAGTAGGCGAACGTATATGTTGGCCGAATTTTGAGTTGAGCTTTGAATAAGTGATTGTTACGTGTGTGATCGGTATGATCACCAAGGCACGGTTAGATCGGAATAGATTTCGGAAGAAACGGTTAGTACGTTGTAAGAGAAATAATTTAATTTCTGAGTGGTATATGCCAAACCATATATGCGATCAGTGTATCGGAGTATTGTGTCGATGGTGATAGGCTCGAATTCTGAGTAATATATGCAATACTACTTAGCGATAGCTATGTCAAACTATTTGACGATTGCGATAGATTGTATCGAGACGATGGTGTCGATTACGATAAGTTTGTCCGCAACGGAAGGGATAGTGTCGAGATTCGAGTGGGAATTGTTCGATAGAAGTCGATACAAGAATGCTTCAATGACTTAAGTTAGTACGATCAAGCACGGACTCGCATCTATGAATGATGAGTCGAATGAGAATTTATTGAATGTAAGCTGAACGATAGGCTAGAAATAGCAAGGGGAATAAGCATTGAAGAAATAATTGACTCGATCAAATTGAGTTGAATTAATGGAAAGACTTGTTCGAAACAAGTTGGGTAGATGCGAAGAGTCATACGAACGAATTTGAATTAGCGCGAAGAATTGATAGCACGATTTGAAAGTTTGATAGATATAAGGAATTGGAAATCGTGTCACTCGATGACGATAGTTAGCTACAATGAGACGGATATTGATACGTGCGAGACTTGATTCATATTCGAGTTCAGATAATAACAGCAATTACAATGAATTGGAGTTTACGAGAAAGAAAGATGTTTAGGTTATGCACATCGATGACGGTAGTGAGGCGTATCAGAGAGGATGTGTAATAACACGGAGATACTCTGATTGAATGAACAAAAATTATGCTGAGCAATGTTGTCATATGAACAAGATGGAAGTTAAGTTGATATCAGTTAGAATGACAACGGTGAATACAAAGAATGGAATTCATGCAAAAGAAAGATAGTATGTGCATAAAATGCAAAATAAGTTATGCAAAGGTGATTGCTATGTAAATGTACTTTAGGATGTTGAAATGCGTCGAGGGAATCTGATAATGGATCGATATATCATTTGGATGAAAACAAAAACGTCTTGATTGCTTCGATGATAACCACAACGTTGATGTTCTTGTCTTGTGCGAGAGCGCCTCCAGCCTCACACATGTGTCATGTCAGATTAAGGCGATCATTCCGCAGGAGCGCTGGCATGGTGATTCATGCCCAGCATGGATGATCGAACTTGTGGGAGATCAGGTCGTGGCAATCAGATTCTCGACTTGTGGTTTGATGCAAAGGTGAATTCGAGGATTGTTGCAATGAGCATAGAGTGTATCGGACATGGACCATGGGTAGATAGACTCGGACACGAGACGAGTAGACGTTATTTGGTTAGTAAAATCGTTGATGGTAGTGCATGAGTATTGGATGGTAGCGGCGCATCAGTTGTGCGGGTAGGCTGAGGCATTGTGGATTGAAGGATTACGTCGGATTATGTTAAGTTCCATAGGAATTATCGAAAATTGATTTGGCCCTAAAATAGGATATAGCATGGTTCGTAGTAATTGTTCCTCGTTGATGATCTTCAATTATCGAGCGTAGCTTCGGGGCAGCTGACCCTAGAAGACTTGACCGACAAATCAAGTAAAATATTGGAGACCATAGGATGACCCAATGAAGTCGCATAAGAAATTATGTCGAGGATAAATAAAGATATAGTACATGTTGAGGATAAGTCAAGGCGACCGAATATGTGTTTCAAGAATTGATGAAACAACCTTGGGCTAGATTGATAATGATAGATGTTGATGATTGATCGAATAAGTACTCGAATAAATTGCTAGTCGACAATCGGATAGATGTTGAGGAACGTACTTAGCATATTGATGCGGTGAGGCGATTACAAGAATTTTGAAATGTGCGAGAGCAATGAATGGTGGAACGATCCTAAGATTTGTGTCATAGATCGGTTTAAGTAAAGATTAGGCTATGTGTGTTGAGCGCACAATCTATGTTACGAAACGAACTAGTTGGGATTGATTCGAAGATTGAGTAAAGGATTCGTACTCGATCGGAAATCAGAGATGGGCGTGTCGTAAGAGACCTTGGGTCGAAAAGATTGTTGCCTTTAAGCATCGTAGACTCAAGTTGACCTCATGTGTCGGAAGAGATTAAGCATGATGTCTGGATAAGTTACCTAGTGGGGTAGCCCCAGATGCGATGCATAGATAGATCGAGATAATGTGAATCATATCAGGATAGTTGTGTGCGAGGCATAGTACAAATGGTAGGCAAAGAAAATTTGGGACATGTTGGACTTAGTCCATGTCGTTGAGGCAAAAATTTATGAACGATTAGATGCAAGACTTGAGTTGTACGAGAGATAGAGAACGGCTGGACGAGTAGGCGCTGCAAAGAATTATTGCGATTGGATGCGCAACGACTTGATGCAACACGTGAGTTAAATAGTCGGTAAGAAACGTATGGAATCAAAATTATGATTTTGAATCATGTTGTGTGCAAAGATGTTTGGGAGATGATCACATGTTACGGAATAATGCATACGAGAGGGATTTTAGGAATAGATGCTAAGATCTGACCACCGGCTTTTTCCTGCTTTTCTAAGCTTACGTACCCCATGGTTGGGATTGGAAACTATACCAATAGTAGCTCGGCATCGGGAATCTATGAGATTTTCAACACCCGAAGGTAGCCGCACAAGATATTATGTGGCTGGCTCCTTCATTATTTGAGTATAAGTTCCTGTGGCTCGAGCCAGCTTTGCGCCTTGACCTGGATGACATTCAATATCATGTACCCATGTTCCCATATGTATATCAGCTAATGGTATGCAATTTCCTACTTGAGAATTTAGATCAAGTCTCTCGTATCTTTAAGCAGGGGGGCATGGTCAAGAAGCAGCCAGCTGACATGCCCCCTTCAACCCTACTTTTCTTTGCTGTGCAAACAAGGTCTTGGAACCGACGGTATGTAAGTCGAGTAAGAAATGGCTGGTGCTTGAGGATTTAAGTTGAGCCTGCTAGCTTTGTCCCAATTCCTACAACTGAGCTTGGCTGAAATACATATATTGGTGGGACGCCTAAAATATGTGTATGATCCAAACTAAGTTGTATGATTCAAACGATAGTGGCACGAGATCGTGAAACAATCTAGAGAAACACTTGGATTGAGTGTTAGTTTCGGTTCGAGAATAAACCTTATTTTGAGTGGTATATTATGTAATGGCCCACTCCGTACGGTGCATTACGATGAGTCGTTGACTCAAAGAGTTGTGTTGATACGATGAAGTATCGATACGAATCGATACAAGAGTTATATTGGTCCGAAAGAAAGCTTTGAGTCAATTCGAGTCTACAAATCGAAGCGATGCAAGACATAAGTCTGATTCGAAGAAATATTAACTTTAGTTGATTTCATGTGCAAGCTACGCTTTTACGCTGGATTACAAGAGGTCGATATTTTGGATTATTGGAAATGGTATCAGCAAAACCAAATCGTCGTCTTGCAACGAATTGTGCATGGGCACGGTAGGCCGAATAAGTCGAGTAGCTCAACAGAATGGCTAAGTCTGAAGAGTTAGACGTGCAACGAAGCTATAAAATTGAGACGCAACAGCTCGGCAAAATGGTAAGCGTATGGCTTAAGGTGGGCGGGTTCTTGACCCTGCTCTCTACTCCTTCATGCCTAATAAAAATGTACCCCTTGTATGCGATTTTGGCTATCGAGTTAGCGAACGTGGCTCAAACGATTAAGGGTCTTAGTGTGTGTCAAACATTAAGATAGAAATTAAACAATTGAAGCGACGTGCATCAAGTACACGAGTCACGGTAGGGCGATGATGGTAGAACATTGAAAGACAATATCGAAATGTGCATCACGTGCACGACTCCGAGAACATTGAACACTAGGCCTAGAACATTGATTATGGCGTTAAGCGTACCTTTGTGCACAGAATCTATGCAAATGACTAAGTAAACGGAATGGGCAATTCGTGGTGCAATGCTACAAAACTTGTCGTGACATTGAAAGATGTACTTCGTGCATCGAAGTATGCAGTTGTGGCACAGATGCCACGAAACTGTCATTATATAAACAACTTATTAATGGAACGCATTGAGTATAAGATCGGGAAGTCTAAGCCGTTGGGGCGTCGCGCATCAATACGGATGTGTTGGGGTATAAAGCCGATGGAACTCGAGATAGATATGATAGAATATAAGTTGAGAACTTGAGATTGGTTGGGATGATATGACTTATTTGTTGTTGCACATATTGCATGGTCAATGGACTCCGATGGCCTGTGCACGGGTGCGACTTCCCTCGAACGGTTACGACCGGGGCACCAAAATCGTTCGGCCTGGGAGGGAATTATGTTTGGTATCTATGGTACACTTCATTAGGACGGGTTACGACCGGCCAATATTGTGATAAGCTATAATATCAGTAAGTTTAGGATCCTTCGAATACTAGGCTGGCAACCCGTACTGGAGCGATCGTCTGCTTTCACGTTGAGATACCAAGTCCATTACGGTGAGAAATACCGTAACCTTCATATAGATAGGGCCGGTGGGCTGAGTTTAGAATTTAGGTGCAGGCGCCGAGCCTGCTACCCTTATGATTATGCTTAAGTTGATCTATTGGTTGCATGATTGTGATTGGCTTGTAAGCTTGGAGATTCGGGACGGAGATGGGCACGATCACTATATATGTTGAACGGGTTCAAGGAATGGCTTTGAGTAACGAGAATGAATTGTTGCACGAGTTACTTCATATGGGATTGAGAAATCGTGGATGCGATAGTTGCAAGTTGAGTTGGTCGCTAAGTCAAACTTGAGTAAGCGAATATGTAACTTGGCCGAGTTTACATTTTTAGTTCACCTTTACATTGTTCTATTTTGATATGATAGTTTTCTTCCATTACTTGTTGTCACAGGTTTTTGTCTGTCTTACTATTTCATCAATATAACTGTCTATAACTACTTTATACTCCTTGTCATTTACTTGGGATTTCTAAATGAGATATGCTCGTTCCAATCCTGACTGGATACTGTTGAAAATATTATAGATGATATAGATGACTGTCCTACCTTCTATGAGGCTTATGAGGGTGGTACACAGCAGCCAGAGGAGGAACTAGCCCAGTAGAGTGTGCTTAGTTATAGCTTAGTACTTCATAACTTTTAGTTTGTATCAGATTATTTTGATTGTTAGTTGAGACTTATTTATATTCAGGACTTGTATTTATTTGTGTTGGACATCTATTTTGTGTGGTGTGATAACTCTATTTATATTCAGTTTCTTCCTTTTATCTGATTTCATATCATGCTCTATCTTCCTTAGACTTGTGGTTGAGATTATATAGTAGAGATGTTATATTATACCTCCGTGCGGAGATGACAGGTTTATATATCTTGTTGTTAGATGTTAGATGTTAGATGTTATAGATGACCTATACAGCGTTCTATCGTCGAAACTGCGATGTAGGCTGGACGTACCCACGTTCTCGTGCCCCTAAATAGGGTACGGGTCGTGACACATTTTTGTGGTGGCCCATGCAGGTAAGAGTCGCAACTAGTGTAATCTCGTAGTGGTGCTCGACTTAGAGTGCTGATACGAGCCCGCTGCTAGGATATAGGATAGGCAGTATAGAGAGTTACTCAATCACAGTTAGGTCTACTTGAGAAGATTCCTGGGATAACCCTTGAGCATCTTATTATGAACTATCTCAAAATTCGATTCCGACAGTTTCTGTCTACCTTTCCTTATTCGTTGTTGAATTTGATTCTTGGTGTTCATTGTTGACTTGATTTTCTACCAAGATAAATATTATGGGATAGGTTGCCTCAGTTATTGAATCTAGAGTCTTCTACAGTCATACTAGCTGGCAAGGCGAAGGTACAGAGTCTGATTTTTGAATGTATTTATCGGGTGTAGAAATTTAAAGTTTTCGCAGCCAAGCTAGCGGCAATGCAAAAAATTTAAATACCATGATTCTAGAGGTATGTATGTACATTAGTTACAGACTATGGATTATCGCAGCCATACTTACTGGTGTGACGAGGATTCTGGTAACATGGTTCTGGATAGACGGGTATGATTATCAGATTGTAGAATAGATACCATATGGCTTCCTTGGGCTTTTCGAAAACTGTCGTTGTTATCTTACTGGAAAACATTTGCTACAAATTACAAAACAGAAATTAGCTATACTAAAAATCAATACTCAGATTCTAGCAAATCAATGCAAACAGACAAATGTGTGTGCGTGTGTCTACTTGGTGAAAGAATATAAGAAAATCAAAGCCATGTGATTAAAAATGAAAATATTTAGGAAACAAAAGTTGTGAATAACAATAACTAAGAGAAAATTTGAGTTGCACCCCACTTTTTTTTACCCATATTCAAGGTGTACCTCACCCAATTACCATAATGTATGACACCCCCCACTTTTGATGGAAACCATCCCACACTCACGGTCAACCCCTTTGACCGAACTTTTGTGACCAAAATACCTCTTCCCATTTCATGTTCCCCACATGTCCCTCTCGCCCCATGCAGATTCGAGACCTGGCACGGCCCGGTTCGAAACCTCCATGTCATGGGTTATATTCCGGACTGGGCTAAGATTTTTACCCTTAGGCTCGGCTTGTCCTGCTATAGTGCATGGGCCTGAGGGGCCCGGCCCAGGTCCGGTCCGGCCCAACCAAATTCGGGCTGGGCCAGGCCGGCTCAAGCCACTTAACATCTCTGATGGTGCCAAAGGCGGAGAAGAAGCCAGCGTCGACGACGCCCCGATAGTACTCTACTGTACGACGGCATCGACGGCTCCCCGGTAGTACTCTATTGTCTGACTCGATGTTGTCACCGCAACACCTCCGTAATGCCTCATCAGTTCTCACCCGCATCTGACCCTTTTTTTATAGTGAGAATGCCAAAAATGTGACAAAAAGGAACAATTAATCTTATTAACACTTTTTCTCTTATCCCACTATTGTAATCAAACACAGAAAGTAAGCAAAACCATTGTGTAGTTCCCACAAAACTCCACTTAGCTTCATAGGATGTCGTTTGTTTGGTTGAAATCGATGCCAAAATTGGCCTCTTGAAACTGTAATTTCCAACTTGTAAAATTCTAATTTTGAACCCGACACTCCGGATTTTAATTTTTATACTATAAGTAGACTCGTGGCGTCGTTCTACCTAAAATTTATATATAATTTGCTGAGTTTGGAGCAACGTGGCCCCCAGCACATATTTCGGTGCAAATCGGGTTCCACAATCCGGACCAATGGGTCATTTTGAGATCGCCTCATCAAAATCCAATTTTGGATGTACCATTGGATTCATATCGTCATTCTAGACTCGTTGACATATATTTTTCTAGAATTAGTGGACTTTGGCTCTGGCACGCATTTTAGTGTAAACCGGATTCCAACATCCGGGTTAATGGGTCATTTTGAGATCGACTCATCGAAATCCAATTCCGGATATACCGTTGGGTTCGTATCGTCGTTCTGGACTCGTTGATATATAATTTGCTTGGTTTAGAGAACTTGTAGTCTGGCACGTCACTACCAAAATTTGTCGATTTAGCGACGGCCAGATCCGTCGCCCGTCAGTCGGGAATTTGTATTAGCGACCGATCACTGACGGGTCTTGGCCAAAATAATCCGTCGGCAATCAGCTCGTCGCTACGTAGTCGTCAAGCGACGGAATAGCGACGGCTTTTCGACTTCACAATACGAAGCATTAGCGACGACTTTCCGACGGGCTTTCGTCCATTTCAAGTATTAAATACTGAACTGTGTAGACACTAGCGACGTAATGGTCCGTCGGTAAACCGTCATAATAGCGTATCAGAGTGTATCGTTTCGTCGTTATTCCGTCGATCGCCGTCGCTAACAAAGGACAGATTAGCGACGGCATACTGACGGATTATCCGTCGACCATGTTCTGGAAATGCTTGGCATTTCCAAAACCATGGCGACGGATGATTCGTCGCTATTCCGTCGATCACCGTCGCTAACAAAGGACGGATTAGCGACGGAATACGGACGGATTATCGGTCGACCATGTTCTGGAAATGCTTGGTATTTCCAGAACCATGAAAACGGATACGTCGTCGCCATTCCGTCGAACTATATACAACCAGAACGTTGTCGACGGATATTCCGTCGACCACCCGTCGCTACCTGGAAACATTTTCAAATCTCCAGTTAGCGATGGACATGCTGTCGAATAGTAGTCAGAAACTGGAAATATCCGTCGCTAACTGGTCACTAGTCCGTTGCTAAATGAGATTTTTTTGAAAAAAATTGCAGCACTTTTCCTGTTCGCAAAAATATGCATAAACCAAACCAATATATAATGCACACCAATTATCCAACAATCACATAGACCAAATATATAATGCACACCAATTATCCAAGAATCACATAGACCAAATATGCACATACGAATTTAATGCGCACCAATTATCCAAGAATCATATAGACCAAACCAAATTAATATAAAATAGACATCAATTATCCTGAAGAGTAACCTAATATCCGTCGTTATAATCCGATCATAGCACAAATATTCCAAAATTCCCACAAATATTCCAAAATTTCCACAAATAGTCCAAAATTCTAAAACACATAGGAAAATCGACTTTGGTCTCAGCAAAGACCGCAAGTCAGACGATGAATCCTCACAGCCAGATCATAGTTGCGTTGAGGCATGTACCATTCTATCAGCCACTTTGCATACGAAGGCTCAATCTGGTTGAGATCTTCTGTAGGGACAGGAGGGTCGGTCCCGATGCTACAACTCTCTGACGGTGGCTCCTCCTTAACTTCAACCTTGGGAGCAATCTCTTTCCTGATGGTCATCGGTTCTTCCTTGACCTCGACCTTTGGTAATACCTCCTCCTTAACAGTCACCAGCTCTTGTTTGACGACGGGGACTTCCTCCGTGTCGACCTCTAAGGGTTTCTTGCCTCGGACCCTTCCTCGACTAGCAGCACCACCTCGGCGAGTCCTAGGAGCCATCTCTCTGACAACATAAATTTTTATATAGGGTAAAGAAATTTACTCAAATTATAAAAGTTGTGACATTGGTTTTTTGCGTTCATCATCATTAGAGGAAGCAGCACTGGAAAAGTTGTGACGTTGGTAGCATGAGAGAGTAAAAATCTGTATCACAAGACTAACAGAATTACTATGTAATCATGTACTCACCAATAACCGGATGTAACTGGAGTCGTTGGGCCTATCGTGCAGTAATTGGTGGATCCGCTGGTATAGGCCAGATGTACTTAGTATCTAGTGTATCAGATTAGTATCGGTCTATCGGTTTGGTATAGGACGTATCAGATTGGTATTGGCCTTAACAAATTGGTATCGTCCTATATCCGATATGTACATGTATCGGCTGTATAGCTAGGATTCATATTGGCCTTATCGATTTGGTATCGATCATATCCGATAGGTATCGGCCGTGTTGGATTAGTATAGACCATTTCGGATTAGTATCGTGAAAGGTTTAGTAACAACTGTACTTGGATTTCTCTCTTCTCGAGCTAGAATACCGTTACAAGAGAGTCACCAGATCGTGATTGGCCAGTTACACTAACATACATGCTTCCTTTTCCATCAATAAAAGTGAGATTGAAAAGGAAGTATGTATGTTCTGTAACTGGCCAGCTACGCTCTCGTGACTCTCTTGCAATGGCAATCTAGCTCTAGAAGGGAAAAATTCAAGTACAGTTGTTACTAAACCTTCCACGATACTAATCTGAAATGGTCTATACTAATCCAACACGGCCGATACCTATCGGATATGACCGATACCAAATCGATAAGGCCAATATGAATCCTAGCTATACGGCCGATACATATCGGATAGGATGATACCAATTCGCTAAGACCAATACCAACCGATACGGCCTATACCAAAATGATAGATTGATACTAATCCGATACGGTCAATACTTATAAGTACCTACGGTCCAGGAGGTTGATCCGCTAGTACATCCATGTACGATCAACGAAGTAATGATCTACTTCAATTTGGATGTGAAAATCTGTATCGTAAGACAAACTAAACATAATCAGTTCTATTTCACATGCTTAATTACCAAGTATGAGAACGAATGGCTCAGAACACAATCCAAAATTTATTCTGGCATACATTAGTGTGAATCATCTATGTTCTGTACATATGGTGTAGTATATGTTCTTATCGTATCTAGTATCTGAAGAATGTAACAGAATCAAGATGAACTCACATAATGTAATACTAAGACATCATCTACAACTATATAAGATATAGTGATAGGTTGTCATATCATCATTGCCGAGGGATGAGGGTCGGAGGACAAATACCGCTCGAGTGAGCCAAAGGCATGCAGCCACTTCCCTCCCTCCATTCACCCTCTCCCTCTCTCATGCTATCAACGTCACAACTTTTTCACCTCAAGTTCTGATCAAGCATCTTCCTTCTCCTCTCCTCCACCATAGCTCTGGACCCATCTGTTCCTCCCTACTTCCCTTCTTCTTATTTGACTCTCTCAGCCACATATGATATCCACCTCAAGTGTAGAGTCGAGGGAGAAGAAGTGGGCAAAAAGAGGAGGGGAAAGCAGCACAACCGGCAGCATGACCCGGAGGAAGTACAAAGATTTTCTTCAACATCCGTAGGAGAACTATAAGGATATATCTTTTCACAACATATCACCTTGTCAAAGACCCTTAATGTGACAACCACGTTACCGCGGTGTCGGAAGACTAACATGTCATAATTTTCTAAGCCGTGTGTTTTGACATAATCCTCCAAACTCTTTTCTGCTATGTAATAATGCAAGATTACTACATAGGAGGAAAAAGTTGGGAGGATTATGTCAAAACACACGGCTTAAAAAATTATGACATGTTAGTCTTCCGACACCGCGGTAACATGATATTCACATTAAGGGTCTTTGACAAGGTGACATGTTGTGAAAAGATATATCCTTATAGTTCTCCTACGGATGTTGAAAAAAACATCTTTACTTCCTCCGGGTCATGCCGCCGGCTGTACTGCTTTCTCCTCCTCTTTCTGTCCACTTCTTCTCCTCCGACTCTACACTTGAGGTAGATATCATATGTGGCTGAAAGAGTCAAATAAGAAGAAGGGAAGTAGGGAGGAGCAGATAGGTCCAGAGCCATGGTGGAGGAGAGGAGAAGGAAGATGCTTGATCAGAACGGATGGCTCAGAACACAACCAAAAATTCATTCTAGCATGCATTAGTGTGAATCATCTATGTTCTGTACATATGGTGTAGTATATGTTATTATCGTATCTAGTATCTGAAGGATATAACAGAATCAAGATGAACTCACATAATGTAATACTAAAACATCATCTACTACTATATAAGATATAGTGATAGGTTGTCGTATCATCATTACTGTAGGATGAGGGTCGGAGGACAGTCAACTTTATCTACGGCTACATAGTTTCTGCCTCGCTAGTCGAATGGCTGCAGGGACTATGTCCGGATCTCCATGTCGTACCGTAGATTAATGCAAATGGAGCTAGAAATATCCGTCGCTAACCGGTCACTAGTCCGTCGCTAACTGAGATTTTTTTGAAAAAAAATTTCAGCACTTTCCCTGCTCACAAAAATATGCATAAACCAAACCAATATATAATGCACACCAATTATCCAACAATTACATAGACCAAATATATAATGCACACCAATTATCCAAGAATCACATAGACCAAATATGCACATACGAATTTAATGCACACCAATTATCCAAGAATTATATAGACCAAACCAAATTAATATAAAATAGACATCAATTATCCTGAAGAGTAACCTAATATCTGTCGTTATAATTCGATTTATCTCCAAGTGTGAGAACGGATGGCTCAGAACACAACCCAAAATTCATTCTAGCATACATTAGTGTGAATCATCTATGTTCTGTACATATGGTGTAGTATATGTTCTTATCGTATCTAGTATCTGAAGAATATAACAGGATCAAGATGAACTCACATAATGTAATACTAAAACATCATCTACTACTATATAAGATATAGTGATAGGTTGTCATATCATCATTGTCGAGGGATGAGGGTCGGAGGACAGTCAACTTTATCTACGGCTACATAGTTTCTGCCTCGCCAGTCGAATGGCTGCAGGGACTATGTCATGATCACCATGTCGTACCGTAGATTAATGCAAATGGAGCTGGAGCCAAAATACAGAAACCAAAATACAAAATACAGAATCCAATCCCTGGGTTCGCCGAAAATACAAAACACAGTTCTAATTCATATATATTTTAAATGTAAGAACGGATGGCTCAGAACACAACCCAACCGGAGAGGATACTCTGAGAGATCCATCTGAGTAGGACGTATACTCTGAGAGATCACCTTCACAATAATGATATCAGTAGTGGGATTGAGTGTTGGAGGAGATATTATCAGAGTATACGTCCTACTCAGATGGGTCTCTCACCGTTACTATTTTTTTCTGACAGCATGGTGGATGTGCTCCGTCGACAGATTCTTGCTCCGAGCCAAAACTTTGCCCCGGAGCTCAAGTGGACATCCTTCGTGTAGAGCTCGAGTGAGAGGTTCCTGACAGCATTGTGGAATGAGCACGGATACTTTGACAAAGGAGACCACCATGCTGTCAGGAACCTTTCACTCGAGCTCTACACGAAGGATGTCCACTTGAGCTCCGGGGCAAAGTTTTGGCTCGGAGCAAGAATCTGTCGACGGAGCACATCCACCATGCTGTCAGAAAAAAATAGTAACGGTGAGAGACCCATCTGAGTAGGACGTATACTCTGATAATATCTCCTCCAACACTCAATTCCACTACTGATATCATTCTTGTAAAGGTGGTCTCTCAGAGTATACGTCCTACTCAGATGGATCTCTCAGAGTATCCTCTCTGGTTGGTTTTCGTATCATCATTGCCGAGGGATAAGGGTCGTAGGACAGTCAACTTCATCTACGGATACATAGTTTTTGCCTCACCAGTCGAATGGCTGCAGTGACTATGTCTTGATCACCATGTCGTAGTCCAATACAATCCAGAGATTGACACAGTACTAATTCATATATGTAGTCCAATACAAATAGTCTAATACAAAAATAACCCAAAACAAATAGTCCAATACAAATAACTACTAATAGCTAATGAGAACCACGCAGCTCACGCAAACGCTCAGTGATACGATCACGCAACTACCTCGAATAAGCGGGATCTTTGGCGTGAGGAGAGATGTAGTCCCTTGCAAGTGCTGCATGAATAGAACTCCCGGTCTCACTAGCTACTGGTGCTGGATGAATAGAACTCCCGGTCTCACTAGCTACCGGTGCCACTTCCTCCTTAACTGTAGGAGGAGCCACCTCAGCATTCACTGTTTTCCTCAAACGACGTACCGCTCCTCAGGTCATGGGTACCATCTGGTAAGATCGATATTCACAAATAATATAATTGTAACATAAGCAAGCTAACTAAAGTAACCATCATGTAATTTGAGTACATTTTCGAAAGCAGATAAAGTACAGAAAATTCGATTTTTTGCCAAGTGTGAGAATGGATGGCTCAGAACACAACCCAAGATTCATTCTAGCATACATTAGTGTGAATCATCTATGTTCTGTACATATGGTGTAGTATATGTTCTTATCGTATCTAGTATCTGAAGAATGTAACAGAATCAAGATGAACTCACATAATGTAATACTAAGACATCATCTACAACTATATAAGATATAGTGATAGGTTGTCGTATCATCATTGCCGAGGGATGAGGGTCGAAGGACAGTCAACTTTATCTACGGCTACATAGTTTTTGCCTCGCCAGTCGAATGGCTGCAGGGACTATGTCCTAATCACCATGTCGTACCGTAGATTAATACAAATGGAGCTGGAGCTGGAGCCAAAATACAGTACTACTTCACCATGTCGTACCATTTTACTCTATCACTCTCTCTCTCCTCCCCCCTCCGGCGCTCTCACTCTCTCCGGCGCTCTCACACTACTAATTCTTATGTGTTTTAAGTGTGAGAACGGATGGCTCAGAACACAACCCAAAATTCATTCTAGCATACATTAGTGTGAATCATCTATGTTCTGTACATATGGTGTAGTATATGTTCTTATCGTATCTAGTATCTGAAGGACATAACAGAATCAAGATGAACTCACATAATGTAATACTAAGACATCATCTACTACTATATAAGATATAGTGATAGGTTGTTGTATCATCATTGCCGAGGGATGAGGGTCGGAGGACAGTCAACTTTATCTACGGCTACATAGTTTCTGCCTCGCCAGTCGAATGGCTGCAGGGACTATGTCCTGATCACCATGTTGTACCGTAGATTAATACAAATGGAGCTGGAAATATCCGTCGCTAACCGGTCACTAGTCCGTCGCTAACTGAGATTGTCACATACACATATGTATATCACAGTTAGATGTATAGATATATACATCTATATAGAAGTACACAACTGATACACTCTAAGGGTCGATTTTCTAGGAAAAATTTTACTTATTCAGTGACTTTGGTGAAGCGAATGTCCCAAGGATATTCTTAACAAAGAAGGCAGATGAAGAACTCGCACTGTCCTTGAGACAGTGAACATATACACCATGAACCCAAATCCCATATTCATATTTACTAATCTAAACACCACCAAACTAATGGATAACACCCAATATGGATAACACATTATTTAGCCAATATATAAACTCAGATAAATTTGAGAAGCAAAGCCCCCCGCCACCCCGGACCAAAGCTCGCCGCCCCAAGCCCGTTACCCCGCCCCCGACGCCCCCGTCCCAAGCCAAGATCAAACTATTATCGGCAGTATGGCACATATGGCGTGAGCGAAATAGAAGAGTTTTTGAAGGCATATCCAAGACTATTCATGGGATTTTAAACAACATTGATGCTGTCACGCCCCAGAACCAGAATACTGGCAAGTAGGGGCGGACCAGGCCAGCTACGTATACCAAAGTACTCTAGTACTCCGAAATAACGTATAAGCTATATAGATGGGTGTTACTACTACAAGCCAACAGTCGATCTTAGGTCAAGCAATCCTAGGTATCTCAATCACAAGCAGTAAACAATGTACAAGAAGTAAGATCAACTGGAATATAAAATAGTAAAGTGTCCCAAACTATCATATATCAATGATCATGAAGATAGTAATACAGAGTGAAGACTAGCAAGAGTAATAGTCATACACGATAAGCTCTAGCTATAGTCTAGAATACGTAAATCACGTTCTGGCCCGTAGGCTAAATGTCAAGTCCAAAACACGAGCTAAACACGTGCTCGGTGGCTAAACGCCTCAAAAGAATATATACAGAAAAAAGTGGGTAAGAGAAAGAACACCCACTCAAGTCCCCTGGTGCTCCGGGTAGTCACCATCGAGAGAAAGGTCCGGAAGATCCTCGGGCTCCTCAACTAAATCTGGTCAATGCAAAACCAGTGGGGTCAGACCCCCAATAGTAAGTACCACAAAGGAAGCCAAACTATAAATCAAAACCAGCATGCAATTCATAGCAACGAATAGAGACAGAAATAAGTAAAAGCAAATCGAGACTCGTGCGCTACCAATGCACTTATCCCGAGAATAGGAAAGACAATAAGTAAAGCAATATGTAGCATAAGGTAAAGGACATGTGACAGAATATAAACTGTGTACATGTAAGAAAAAGGAAGCATGTGAACATGAAAGATAAACTAGATATGTGAGCAGGTTAAGTAGTCGGGACATGTGAGCATGTTAGATAACTGGAACATATAAGATAACTGGAACATGTGAGCATGTTATATAACTGGAGCATGTGAGCATATGGTGAAGCCGAGCATGTAGTAGGAAGAATAGCATGTAAGGAATGACAAGAAGCTAAGTACTATAATAAGATAAACTGGAGCAAGAATAGACTAGACAAGAATGGACTCCATTCATCAATCACGGCCAAGCAATGATTACGACTTGATACTTTAGCTAACTAGGGTTGTCACAATCCTAATTACTAACAAATGCAAGTCTGAGAATTCTAAGTCTAGCACCTGCCTGCTACTACCTGAATGGTCCAAGCCAAAAAGAAAATAAGTATAGCAGACACACTGCAGTAAGATACATGTGTCCTAAAGAGGTGCCCACTCGACGGTGTGCTGGAAGAGTGCTCATCATGACAGATAGCTCCAAATCCCAAGGATATATATATATATATATATATATATATATATATATATATATATATAATGCCAAGACCAAAGGGGCAACAGATAACTGGGAAATTCTCAATGATCTAAGTAATCAAGCTAGTTATTTAGTCCTTAACATTTTCTTGTTGGATTCTGGGTGTGGCATTCCGCAGAATCCATCCTAGATATGAGACATGCAAGAATGGACAAGACAAGCAAGATTGTGTACTACAACAAGATATGACAATATCAAGACAAGAGTGCGCTACGACGAGCCACTATCAAGGAGCAAGACATGTACTGGAATCAAGAGTGCGCCATGACAGGCCACTATT
The DNA here is from genome assembly GCA_029216955.1 of Iris pallida. Classification (NCBI taxonomy): domain Eukaryota; kingdom Viridiplantae; phylum Streptophyta; class Magnoliopsida; order Asparagales; family Iridaceae; genus Iris; species Iris pallida. The sequence goes on from JANAVB010003200.1 coordinate 25,436,596, forward strand.
ATGTAAGCAAGAAAAAGACATGTTCAAGAGTGCACCACGATGGGTCACTATCAATTAAGTAAGAAGGCATGGCAACAATTATCATACTTGTAAGAAAGAATCTATCAAAAGGCATATCATGGCATGTGGAGAAGAATAATCAAGGCTAAGTACATTTCATAAAATGGTTGAACATGTACTAGTATCAAGTCTATATAGGATGTACAATCATTATCTAACTGAGCAAGATCATCTTATCATGTTAATAAATCATTACAGTCGAAGAAAATATCAAAAGCGGACAAAATCGGGCCAAAACGGGCAAAAACGGACAAAAATGGCATAAAACGGCATACCGGCGGTATACTGCGGCATACCGGCGGTGTACCGGCCTAAAGACAGAAGGTTTTTGGTACAAAAAACGGTATACCAGCGGTATACTACGGCATACCGGCGGTATACCGTTTTTCCAAACAGCAACAAAATTCAAATTTTTGCCAAAACTTGTTTCGGCCATAAAAACTTCATTTTAAATTGAAATTCGGATTTTCAAAAGTTAAATTGCATAGAATTGAATTTCCTATCAAATGGAACTATTAGATTTCAAAAATTCAAAGATTTGATAGATCAATATCTCAAAATACTCCCAAAAATAGGTTTTTGGGACACCGAAACGGGTTCCGATTGCCACCAAACTCAAAATCCATAATTTACAAACTAGGTGAGGGCATCATATATGTATATGTGACCAAAATACATGATGGTAACACTAGTATCACTCTTGATACCAAGTTTTCTACTAAGTCCATATTGAGTTTTAACAGAAAATCAAAACCTTGCTTAAACAAATTTTGGAAACATGCATATATACGAGAATCATAAGGAAAACATATTTTACAAAATGAGTTTAGAACAATTCTAAGTATTTACTACCAAGGAAAATAAAATGACAACAAAAACATTATGGTTCATGGATTTGGCAAGATGTACTTGCCTAGGTTAAGCTCCAAGCCTAATCTTCTACTCCTCCTCCTCCTAGGGGGGTTAGACACCACACCCCAGGCCTCGAGGCCAAGCTCTTGGCAAGCTCCAAGAGGGAGACAAGGGAAAAAATGAAAAGAGAGTGAAGAGAATGAAAAGAGAGAGGAGAGAGAAAGTGAAACGGTATATATAGAAGGGAGAATTAATCTTAGCCGTTGGATGGTGTCACGACCCGATCCCAAATAATTGGGTCGAACCGGATCATGTCCAGCCTGCACCATTGTTGAGACGACGGCAGTAAGCTGTTCCATAAGCAGGTAACCATAAAAATAACATCTATATTTGTCACAACTCTTTATTCGGTAAATAAAACTTTATTAAACATTTGAAATAAATACAACTGGAATTTAAAAGTACTGAAATAAATACTGAATTCAAATAAACAGATTTTCAAATGAAACAACAAAACTGGAAAAGAAAATCTATCTAAGCATTCGGCTCATCTGCCTCAGTCCCTGCGTCCTCCAATGGGGACTCTGGCAGCAATACGAGATACAGAACAGGGTCGTAGTAGTTGCTGTACAACAACTCAGCATCCTCAATATCCCCTAAAAATGTGTCTCTAGTCAGGAGGGAGCAAAGTACAATTCATGCTAATTTGACAACTAAAATAATAATAGAAACATGCACTTTTAAACAATTTGAAGTAAACAGTTTTCTAGCAGTTAAACAGCATGATTTGAATAGGCAATGAATATGACCGGCTTGGGTTGTACAGTTATATCCTATTGATACGATACGGCTTATCCCCATGTGTATGAGGGGTAAGCTAATACAGTTCTAAGTTATCAGTTGGATGTTGTAGAAGCATGGAAAATACTAGAGAAAGACCCATGCGGCTCAGGGAGTCATGCGGCATAAGGAGCTATGCGGCCGGAGGTATTCCATGCGGCTCAGAAGACATGTGGCGTGACAGTGCTCCCCTCCGATCCATGCTGCATTAATTGCTTTGACGGCTGACCCCTCTGAAAAGTTGACAGACCTGACACCAAAGCAGGTAATTATGACTCTGTCATGATGATGAATCTCTAGGGAAGAGAAAGAAATCTCTGATACGATCCCCCGAGAGCAATAAAATGCCACGTGGCCCTGCCACGTGGGTGTGCTAATGCGGCTTGAAGTGAAGACGTCCCATGCGGCTCGAGTGGAATCATCCCTATGCGGCTCAAGAAGATCATGCCCATGCGGCTCAAGCAGACACACCATTATGCGGTTCATACGGCTCATCATATGGTTCAGAAGTCTGAAGGAGGGGGCCATTGCCCAGACAGCCCTGACACGTGTCCCAAGTCTTATGCGGCCCAAAATTCATACGGCCCAAATCTCATGCGGCCCAATCTGCATGCGGTTCCAGTCTCACCATTGGCTCTCAGGACACGTGTCCTCAGCCGATCAATCTCCCAGATTTATGGCAATCCAAGATCGGGTCGAATCCCAATGATCTGGGGCACGTGGCAGGAGAATAAATTTGATTTATTCGCAGATATTAGAGAATCATTATAAGGAAGATTTATGCCAATCAGCATTAATTGCTAATAGGGATTTGGTGTAATCTACCCTTAATGGTTCTGATTCGTCACAATCAGAAACGAACGGCCTGGATTGATCAATCCCCAGGCCGTCGCCATCTCCAAGAGCTAATCATTGGCAACCCTAGTGATCACATCCCACTATTATAAATAGCAAGGTGCCATTCCCTTGTAATATATAGAGAGATATACAAAAAAAAACAGAGAAGAGTACGTATACACAGAGAGACTTCCCCCATAGTCAGAGAGAGAATATACACAGAGAGAGAGAAGCCAGGAGAGCAATCAGAGAGAGAGCAAGAAGGCATTTCTTCGTCAACGACCAAGCAGATCTTCCCCGAGTCAAGGCTGCGTACCGATCGTCCAAGGAGTAAGGCAGAGCGGCCGTCGCTTTCCCGAGCCTCTATCGTCACCCCCCAGAATCTAAAATAAACAATCGTACTTAGACTGCTGTACCTAGGTTTTCGTCCCTAGGCTTTCTTTGTACGAGCGAGTTTGATTGTGAGTCTAAGTTCAGTCCTCCGATAATTGTTCTGTACTTTTACAATCAATGGCAAACATGATGGCGACTCTGCTGGGGACTAACTTCTCCATGGCTGAGGAGTTGGTGACACAATCGGACGCAGCCAAACTTGGCTCTACACAACAGAAGATGGTCGTACGCTTCGACCAACAGGCATTCGAAGAGATGCTCTCTGAAGGTAGCACTGGCCCGGTCCAGAAGCGCACCCGCACCATAAAGGCTCGCAAAGAGTGGAGGCCAAAATCATTTGCTCCTCTGCAAGCCCTTGATGGGGTGCTCTCTATTGCTCAAGATGGCGAGAAAGACTCCCCTGCGGCCCCACTTAAGACCGTAGACAACTCTGCTGTCCCCAAGTCCGGCAGAAGAAAACACTATGATGCTGGACTTGCAGGGGCAAAGAGGAACTCTACGCGATCCGAGCCGCAGAAGAGTATTACCGCAGGGAGAAAGCCCATACGGCTACAACCGCCGACCGCATAAAGAAAACTCATGCGGCCACATCTGTCAGCCGCATAACTTATGCGGCTACAGTTGCCAACCGCACGGATGAGACTCATGCGGCTATTAAAGTCAATCGCTTGCAGAAAACCCATGCGGCCACAGATGCCAACCGTATGCGGTCAGCCTGCACGGTCGTGACTCCTAGCCGTATAAAGACTCATCCTACAACAAAAGACAGCCGCATACAGACAGCCTGCACGGTACCCAATGCTAGCCGCATAGCATCCGTCCTACGCTTCTCTCGATCAGTCTTCGATCGGCTTTCATGCGGTCCTGACTCTGATCATTCTCTGGATGATAATCCAGACTCTGTGGTATTCGATTTAGACTCCTCCTATTACGCACCCACAAGTGCTAAAAGGAAGAAGTCTAGGGCAGCACGGGCTCATCAAGTCCAGACGACTGCCCCAACCTCTGACTATCGGGGCGTCCCGCTGATTATCACGCGGGCCTCTGATGGAAAGTTGTATAAAACCACTCAAGTCTAGCCCCCGGCAGCAAACAGACAAAGTGGTTCCTCTGACCTGCGTAAGGTTATCCTCCACAAACGTAAGGAAAGAAAAGGAGCTTCGGAGTGTAAAGAGCCCTCACACGGACATCAATGCACCCAGATCATCGTCAACTGCTGTTGCAGCAACGCGGCGGTGACAGAAGACCGGCCATCCGTCTTCCAAAGACTACATCACCCGAGCTCAGAAGACGAGGCACCTCCTGTTGTCTCCTACAAGTCCGCGCAGAAAGTTCCCGCCAAGGAAAGAGGGAAGAAGACAAGCATCTCCAGCCCAAAGGTGTCAGCTACTGCAGCTAAGAAACCGTCGTCTAAAGGGTTATCCTCCACTGGAGTATTTCAACACACCCGTTCGAAGACGAAAACTGCTGCAGTAGGAAGTTCGTCATCTGTAACATTGGGGGTCATCAGAACTGGGGGTAGCACTCCTCCAAACATCCACGACAATCCGACATTCCAGGAATACGGACTGGAGGAAGCAAATCCTCCGATGGATACAACAGATACCGACGTCCCCAAGGACATCCTAGACGAAGCAAGCTCCGAAGCTGGGGGTAGTGTTCCTTCCGAGTCCGAACCTGAAGAGAACATCCCCACATATCCTGATGATTTCTCGATGCACGGGTACGACTCGGAGGGTACATCCTCCACCACTCCTTCCGTCACTCCTCATGTAAAGACGGTGTTCATGACAGACAGCAATCAAGGCGGTCCCGGTGATCGCCAGCGCATCGGCACTTTGGAGGCCATATTGCACGCCTTGGTCAAGTCTGTAGACGAGATCAAAGCGGCGCTTCCTAATCTGCAGGGGGTGACACCTGGCCAGACAAGCACGGGTCCCGTAATCAACGTAGATTCAAATTCAGCGGTACCGAACCCGGGCAATAATCCTCCCGAGATAACGGCCCCTACCGCGACAGATGAGGCCCGAGAAGTAAGAAGAGAGGTTCAGGAGCTCCGAGCAATGTTCCATGCCCGAGAAAACTCTCAAGACCTCAGGATACGGCAACCATATCCTGCTGAATGGAGGGATGTTCCCTTTCCACCAAGATATAAGCCGTTCAATATCAACCCATATGATGGCAAGACTTCAGCAAGTCGGTACATCACTTACTTTGAGGTCACTACCGACCATCTGTCCCATGATGACGCTATCCTCACGCGGTTATTCATTGGGGCATTGGAAGGAGTCGCCTTCGATTGGTACCGCAACCTGTCGGACAATTACATCTATTCCTTTGCTAGCTTCAAATGCCTGTTCTTGGAGAGGTTCTATGAGGTAGGGCAGGACGTCACGATGTCTACCCTCATGGACGTCATTCAAGGAGAGAAAGAGCTGACGACGAATTACATTGAGCGGTTTCGTCAAATCGCAATGAAGTTACCATCTGGCAACCCGGACTCTTCCTTGATCGAAATTTGCCAAAAGAGACTACTCCCAACAATCAGTCTCTGGATGGGCGAGAGTCAATTCAAGGACTGGAAGGCTTTTATCATTAGTGCTACAAGTGCCGAAGAACGATTAAAGAAGGTTCGCCAACTGGGATTACATATCTCAGAGGGAGAGAACAAGGGCAAGCGTCCCAGCACCACTAACGACAATGGGGGTAGCCCCTCCAACAACTGGGACAACAGAGGCAAGCAGGCTATGGTGGCCGATACAGCCCAGAAGCCTGAATCGCAACCTGCGGACAAACAATGGCCTCAAATCACTTACTCTTTTGAAGACGGTCACGTCAAGCCTATCTTGGACATGCTCATACAAGGAAATAGGATTCAGCTTCCTCCACCAAGACGGGAGCCTCGGCCGGCTGATCTAGAGAACCCAAAGTTCTGCCATTACCACCGCTACGTCCACCATGCTACGCACGACTGCTACCAACTGAAACGATATATCCAAAACCTCATCGATTCGAACGCTCTGGCCATCGATTTCGAGGAGGTAACCGTGGCAGCCAACATGGTGTCCGTACAATTCGGCAGCTTCCCTCCAACAGAGACCCAGGACGGAGTTATACCCATCCCTCTGGCAACGATGGAGATTGCTAATCTCCCGCCTGCTCAAGCTGCTGGTCTAGTACCCCTCACCACATCACGAGGGCAAATCATGTGGGTCTATCCAGACCTAGTCCACGAGGTAACTCAGTCCACTCCATCTTCTAAAAAGAAAAGTGGAAAAGTCAGATCCTGCCGTACCACCTCAGCAGATGAAGAGGAAGTCACGGCCGTTGTTACTCGATCCGGAGTACAATCTCAACCTGTGGCTGAAAACTCGACTGATGATCATCCGCCCACTACCACGGATGCTCCGGGACCGGCTCAACCTTCGACGACCGACAAGCCTAGGCCGAAGGAGACTCGCTTCGACAAATCCCTCCGAAAGGAAACATCTCAGGGGCTGGAGAGGCCCTACATCTTCGACATCTTGGCGCAATTGGCCAATACACCGGCCAAATTGTCCTTATATGAACTCCTGAGGCTCTCAAAGGATGTCCGCACAGCTTTGAGCGATGCACTTCAAAATGCCGACGCGTACCTGGCTCAGGTCAACCTCACGGGAGAAAATCAGCCCGCAGACCTCCAAGACAGTGCATGTACGGGAGCCATGCCCAACATCGTCTTCACTCCACAAGACATGCTCATCAAGACTAATCTACACGATCGCCCATTATACTACACAGGCTACATCGGCGACATAAAGGTGGACCGGATGCACATTGACCCTGGGTCTTCCATAAGCATCATTCCAAAAGGACTACTGCATCATCTTCGCATCCCGATGCATCGCCTGACCCCTACAAACACCGCCATCAGTGGGTTCAATTCGGGCAGGAGCTACCCAATCGGGAAGATCCGTCTGAAATGTCAGATTGGCGATCTCCAATCAGAAGTCACTTGCTACGTCATAGATGCCGATACTTCATACAACATCCTTTTGGGGCGCCCTTGGATACACGATTATATGATCGTGCCTTCCACGCTACACCAATGCTTCAAATATGTCGACAAGCACGGCTTCGTGAGGACAGAATTTGCTGACATCGATCCCTTCAAAGGGGTAGAATCTTATTACTCGGACTCCTGCCTATACGAAAAGTCGAAGAGGCACCTTGAAGGAGGAAATAAACAAACTGATGTTGAAGCAACCACGGGATCAGAAGAACCTCTGACAATCCACCTCCAGGCTCGCAAACCAGGCAATTCCGCACCCCTTACGGCCACGCTGCGTAAGGACGCGATCAGCCTCTCGGCACAGGAAGAGCAGTTGAGAATCCGACTGCCAAGGTCCGGCCAGGTACCGAGACCCACGACAGGGCCACTTACCATCAGATTGCCGAGAGTCGGTCAATCCCAAACAGAGAAGCTCAATCCCTCCGATAGACCTCTGACGATACGCCTGCCTAAGAAAGGTTGTCACCCCGATGCGAGGTCTGACACTTCAAACGAACCAGCCACCCCTCGCTCCACATCAAGTGCCAGACTGGGGGTTGCTAGTCTACCGACAACCCCACGCTCCGCTCCGTCAGTTGAACCTCTAAAGATCAAGTTGACTAGGACGCCCTCTCAATCTTCATTCACACAGGGGGTAGCCGAAGAGGAACCAGAGCTAGCCAAGTATGTGGCTGCCCACACTGACGCTCCCTCCGCAGATGATGTATTCCCTCTAGAAAAGATACCTTACTACACCGAGCTCAATAAGCTATGTACAATATATGCTATGGAACACGGTATAGGCACTCACCTACATACACAGGTGACAAATGTGTACACCGCTATCCAACTTACTCCAGTAGAAGACGCTTATCGAATAATCGAGGGAGGGGACCACCCAATCATCTTCGGCTGGACGAACAACCCGCATCCCCTCGCCATGGAAGAAGTCAACTTCGGGTCAGATGCTGGAAGACTGCCTCTGTATCTCTATAGCCCTTAATCCAAATATCTCATGCAGAAACAGGGGTATGATCTAGAGACAACGCCAGGACTGAACTACGGCACTGGACGACGATTACCTTTGAAGACGCCAGCCCCGGCGGGCAAACCACGGAACTACTATAACAAAACCCGATGCGGTTTAGGGTATGTAACGCCTACTACGACCACTGAAAGCTCAGATGAAGAATGCGACTGGCAGTCACATTCAACCGGATCACCGACTTCCGACTCAGGTACCAGCATCGGAGATGTGTTCAGACAAGTCATGTCAGTCAACATGGCATTCACCGACGCTTACGAGGAAGACAAAGACATCCCCGAAATCCTTGAGCTAGAGCCATGGGCCCAGCAATTAGACGCACAATAGGAAAAGCGGTTCGAACTGAGAGAACCTCCTACTGAAGATGAGGTCATACAAGTGGATCTCGGCAGCGAATCTTCTCCAAAACCGATCTTTATCAGTAAAAACCTAACTGACGAAGAACGAGAGTCGCTGTTAGAACTTGTCAGAGAATACATTGATGTGTTCGCCTGGAGCTATGAAGACATACCGGGGTTAAATCCTAACATCGCTCTCCACAAACTCAATATACGGCCAGATACAAAGCCAGTCAAGCAGCAATAACGACGCTTCCGCCCAGGCGTCATGGACGCAATCGAAGCCGAAGTCAACAAGCTAATAGCCAGCGGCTTCATTTGTGAAGAGCAACATCCTGATTGGGTCGCCAATATAGTACCCGTCCTCAAGAAGAATGGGAAGATTCGAATCTGCATCGACTTCCGCAACCTGAATGAGGCATGCCCCAAAGATGAATTTCCCCTCCCTATCACAGACATCATGATCGACAATACATGCGACTTTGAACGTATGTCATTCATGGATGGATTCTCGGGGTACAATCAAATCAAGATGTCTCCCGACGACGAAAAGCACACCTCATTCCGAACCCCGATTGGCACATACTGCTACACAGTCATGCCATTCGGTCTAAAGAATGCTGGCGCTACATATCAGCGAGCCATGAGTATCATTTTCAGAGAACATTTGCGCAAGACAGTGGAATGCTATGTCGACGACATCGCCGTCAAGAGTCGCCGTAAGGAAGATCATCTGCAAGATCTGAGAACGGTGTTCAACTTAATACGAGCCCACAATCTGAAGATGAACCCTATAAAATCGTTCTTGGGCGTATCCAGCGGGAAGTTCTTGGGCTTCATCATCACTGCACGGGGTATCCATGTAGACCCTGAGAAAATGAGGGCAATCATGGAGATGGGTCCCCCGAGAAATCTCCGTGAACTTAGAGGCCTCCAAGGGAGGCTAGCTTATATCAGGAGGTTCATTTCCAACCTCTCCGGGCGATGTCGACCGTTCACCCACCTCATAAAGAAGGGAGTCTCATTCGTATGGGACGAGGAATGCCAGTGCGCTTTCGATGACATCAAAGAATATTTATCAAATCCTCCAGTCCTGGTGGCCCCGGTCCCTGGAAAACCATTCCTACTCTATGTACGAGCAATGGAACACTCCCTCGGTGCCCTACTGGCACAAAACAATGATGCAGGCCACGAGTAGGCCATTTACTATCTCAGCCGAATGATGGTCGGGCCCGAACACCGATACACCGCTGTGGAGAAAGAATGCCTCGCCCTGGTATTCGCCATTCAAAAGACGCGGCACTATGTCACGGGGCAAACCATACATGTGATCTCACGAATCAACCCTCTCAGGGTCCTCATGACCAAACCAGGGGCACTCAGCTCCCGCATCGCTACATGGGCGATATTGCTGTCCCCCTATCATATGATCTTCGTCCCGCAGAAGGCTGTCAAAGGTCAAGCCCTGGCAGACTTTGTGGCGGCCCATCCAGGATCGGAATCATCCAGAATATACGAAGAAATCCCAGATGAGGTCGCCGATTCAAATACAACCACCCACGATAACATATGGCGGATGTTCTTCGATGGCGCTTCAAGAACCAGACCCAAGGGAAACATCGTCGTCGGAGTCGGAGTAGTATTGGTCTCTCCTACCGGGCTAGTGATCAATCGCGCCTACTCTCTCATGGAATCCTGCTCTAACAATGTGGCCGAGTACAACGCTTTGGTCATTGGCCTCCAACTCGCAAGAGAACTGGGGGTAGAATACCTTGAAGCATACGGCGATTCGCAATTAATCGTCAACCAGATTCGGGGGACGTACGAAGTCCGCCATGAAGACATGATCCCCTACCACCAAATAGCGATCAACATTATCTCATCATTCGAGGGATTCTTCATCGAACACGTCCCCAGACTCTAAAATATCGAAGCTGATGCCCTAGCAGGCCTGGCTGCTTCCCTAGCAGTGCCAAACCACTCTCATCATTCGGTCGATGTAATCGGCCATGAGCTGGTCTGCCCCAAGAACAACGTTCAAGCCATGGCGAGTTATTCTGCTCAGATGATCGACGAAGCGCCAGACTGGAGACAACCATTCATAGACTTCGTGGTCTACGACATCCTGCCCGAGAACCCGAAGGAGGCTACTTCTATCAGACGGCGTTCTCTCAGATTCTTCTACGATACAGAGACGAAAATGCTGTATCGTCGCTCCTATGACGGATTACTACTTCGGTGCTTATCGAACGCAGAAGCCAAAGAAGCCGTACGAGAGGCTCATGACGGTGTCTGCGGGGCCCTTCAGCCTGGCCCTAAGCTGCAAGACCGCCTTCGCCGGATGGGCTACTACTGGCCCACGATGGTGGCTGATGTAATAGATTATGCCCGAAAATGCAAGGCCTGCCAAGTCCACGCAGACTTCATTCACCAACCATCCGAATTTCTACATCCGACAGTGGCGTCCTGGCCATTCGAAGCATGGGGAATGGATATCATTGGTCCAATCACCCCACCTTCCTTCCGAGGACATCGCTTCATACGTGCGATCACTGATTACTTCTCAAAGTGGGCAAAAGCTGTCCCACTCGCCGAAGTCAAGACTTCGAACGTAATCAGCTTCCTGAAGCACCACGTCATCTATCGCTTTGGACTGCCCCGAAGGATCATCCATGATAATGGTCCGCAGTTTATAAGCCACGCATTCTACTGATTCTGCGACAAACACCGCATTCAGAATGTCGCTTCGACACCATACAACCCGGCAGCAAACGGGTTAGCAGAGGCATTCAACAAAACAATCATCAAACTCCTCAAGAAATTTGTCTCCTCCAACAAACGCGACTGGAACGAGAAGCTCGACGAGTGCTTATGGGCTTATCGCACCACGGTTCGAACAGCCACCGGGAATACACCATTCTCTCTGGTGTACGGGAGTGAGGCAGTTCTCCCATTAGAGACTCAGATTCCCTCACTCCGAGTCGCTCTCACTTATCAATTGACAATGGATGATAACTACCGACGTCGACTACAAGAGTTAGAGGCCTTAGATGAAAAACGCCTCCTAGCTCAGCAAAGGATCGAATTATACCAAGCACGCATCTCAGGAGCCTTCAACAAAAAGGTCAAAGTCAGAACATTCCAAGTGGGCGATCTTGTTTTGGCAGTCAGGAGGCCAATGGTCATGACTCACAAGACCACCGGCAAGTTCCAGCCAAAATGGGAAGGCCCATTTATCATCGAGGCCGTGTTCTCCAATGGTGCTTACAGCCTCGCCAAGCAGAACGGAGACTTGCTCATGTTGCCCGTCAACGGCAAGTTCCTGAAGAAATACTATGTTTAAACAACATTTTCCAGAGTGTCGAGTTATGTGCCCGCTGGTACCACTGAACTCAACCCCCTAATTTTTCAACTTATCGAGTCACGTACCCTCTTGTACCGCTGAACTCATATCCCAAATTCCTAAGTCATGTACCTGCTGGTACCTCTGAACTTACACTTTGATTCCAACATTCATGGATTGTCGAGTTATGTGCCCGCTGGTACCACTGAACTCAACCCCCTAATTTTCCAACTTATCGAGTCACGTACCCTCTTGTACCGCTGAACTCATATCCCAAATTCCCGTCATGTACCTGCTGGTACCTCTGAACTTACACTTTGATTCCAACATTCATGGATTGTCGAGTTATGTGCCCATCGGTACCCCTGAACTTATATCCCGGTCACTCTTTTGAAAGAAAGTCATGTATAATCATACCGCTGAACTTTCTTCCTATAAGAGATCCTCCCTCATGATCTAATACCTGCACTCCCAGTGCACAACAAAGGTAACGAATCCACAAATTTCCAAGACGACCATGTCCTCATTACCTCTGAGTCGTCCCATTTCTGCCAAAAACAAATCACCCCTCTACATAGAATTGCCATGTCCTCATTACCTCAAAATTATTCTATGTACCCCTCCGTCAAAGAAACCCTCATGCTCACCATGTCCTCAGCACCTCTGAGTCAGTATGATTGGTTCCTTTCTTTTTAAACTTGTTGTCCGTATCCAAAACCAGGGTACGTTAGGGATAATGGGTCCACGCAAAATGTCCCAATAAGAGGATTATTACAAAGCAAAAGAATGAAACAAATATATATATTCCATTCATTCAGAAATCGGTTACATCCACACGATTGCAAGCAAGTCAAAAGAGTTCTTCATGAAGACAAGAAGAAAGGCGAAACAAAATAAAAGACTACAGACAAACATCTACGAGAAGCCCCTACATCCTAGTTACAGGAGCGCATGTACCATTCCCTCAACCATCTCACATATGAAGGATGCAAATGAAGAGCATCCTCATCCAGAATAGGAGAAACAGGGTTCCCAGCGCTGTCACCCTCAACAGTCTCGATATTTGGAGAGTTGCCGTTCCCCTCAGGTGCAGGTTCTTCTTTCTTCACTTCCTCCTTAACAGAGGAAGATCCCTGGCTGATGACAGGAGGCTGCGGCTCCTCTGACGCCGCAGTCTCAACATTCGGTGGAGATACTGCGAAAACTAAAGACGAAGAAAATGAAAACAGTCAGAAATATTCATGCGGCTCGTTTTAGACAAGTCTCATGCGGCTCAGTCATGGGACGCGTATGCGGACCATGTAGTTTGAGAAGTTCACGTCAAAGTCGTGTACATGAAGCATGCAGTGAAGCAGGCTCTGCTAGGGTTTCAAATCGACTACCTAATCCTTACCTTTGATGGCAATATGAACATCAAAACGAACGGGGGACACGACAGTCGAGGGCGAAGCCGATTTCTTACTCCTCGCCACAGCCTTCTTTACAGCCTTAGAAGCCCTGGGTGCCATTGTTGTCTGATGATCAGAGGAAGAAAATACGACAAAAATCTGAGTCAAGAATAGTCTAAGAGAGAAGACCGTCCAAATGCCCTTCTATTTATTGACGGAGAACTGTGGACCGACGCCTCGTACAAACGCGATCAGTTCTTCGGTTATTGAGCCAAACCAGCCATTTAAAGACTGAGCTCTTGGAATCCTGTCCCAGAAAGATCCACACGCATGGCGTAATGACGTGGCAAAGAGCTTATGCGGTTCAAATGACCATGCGGCTGATAGCAACTATGCGACTCAGATGGTCGGGAGGCAGAAATTTCTATGCGGCTGGGCCATCCATGCGGCTGAGACGCCCCTGCGGCAGAACTTTCCATGCGGCCAAGATATCCATGCGCGGCCAGAAGAATATCCAGCCATGCTTCTTATTCAAAGTATTTCAATTTTGCAAATTGAAAACTTTGAAGGGGGTCCTGTAGAAGCATGGAAAATGCTAGAGAAAGACCCATGCGGCTCAGAAAACGCATGCGGCTCAGGGAGTCATGCGGCATAAGGAGCTATGCGGCCGGAGGTATTCCATGCGGCTCAGAAGACATGTGGCATGACAGTGCTCCCCTCCGATCCATGCTGCATTAATTGCTTTGACGGCTGACCCCTCTGAAAAGTTGACAGACCTGACACCAAAGCAGGTAATTATGACTCTGTCATGATGATGAATCTCTAGGGAAGAGAAAGAAATCTCTGACACGATCCCCCGAGAGCAACAAAATGCCACGTGGCCCTGCCACGTGGGTGTGCTAGTGCGGCTCGAAGTGAAGACGTCCCATGCGGCTCGAGTGGAATCATCCCTATGCGGCTCAAGAAGATCATGCCCATGCGGCTCAAGCAGACACACCATTATGCGGTTCATGCGGCTCATCATATGGTTCAGAAGTCTGAAGGAGGGGGCCACTGTCCAGACAGCCCTGACACGTGTCCCAAGTCTTATGCGGCCCAAAATTTATGCGGCCCAAATCTCATGCGGCCCAATCTGCATGCGGTTCCAGTCTCACCATTGGCTCTCAGGACACGTGTCCTCAGCCGATCAATCTCCCAGATTTATGGCAATCCAAGATTGGGTCGAATCCCAATGATCTGGGGCACGTGGCAGAAGAATAAATTTGATTTATTTGCAGATATTAGAGAATCATTATAAGGAAGATTTATGCCAATCAGCATTAATTGCTAATAGGGATTTGGTGTAATCTACCCTTAATGGTTCTGATTCGTCACAATCAGAAACGAACGGCCTGGATTGATCAATCCCCAGGCCGCCGCCATCTCCAAGAGCTAATCATTGGCAACCCTAGTGATCACATCCCACTATTATAAATAGCAAGGTGTCATTCCCTTGTAATATATAAAGAGATATACAAAAAAAAACCCAGAGAAGAGTACGTATACACAGAGAGACTTCCCCTATAGTCAGAGAGAGAATATACACACAGAGAGAGAAGCCAGGAGAGCAATCAGAGAGAGAGCAAGAAGGCATTTCTTCGTCAACGACCAAGCAGATCTTTCCCGAGTCAAGGCTGCATACCGATCGTCCAAGGAGTAAGGCAGAGCGGCCGTCGCTTTCCCGAGCCTCTATCGTCATCCCCCAGAATCTAAAATAAACAATCGTACTTAGACTGCTGTACCTAGGTTTTCGTCCCTAGGCTTTCTTTGTACGAGCAAGTTTGTATTGTGAGTCTAAGTTCAGTCCTCCGATAATTGTTCTGTACTTTTATAATCAATGGCAAACAGATGTGGTCATAAACATTACACTATTCTCCCAGTCCCCAACAGTCAATCAGTCAGTACTCTCAGAGAGAGTTTTGTGTTGCATCGAGGTTTAAACTTGCAGTAAAACGATTATTAAATAATTATAAACTAACACAAAATGTACTTGCCTCAATTGGACTGGACTGGAAAGATTGAAGACTTCGATATAGAAATTAGGATCGTCCTCGAATTCCTACATTCGAGAAATTGACTCAGAATCCAGGGTTACCAAGCTAACTATGCTAGTTAAAATCTCTAATTGTGTCCTAATCAATTTTAATCTTTATTAATTAAACACGAACAAAAATGCGATTATTGGTGCGTTGAATTAATAACGAGGGAAAGATCGTTTAAACTTTGTATTTTGGAAAAACTCGTAATTTCCAATTTAATTGATAAAAACTTGTATTTTCGTAATTATACATATAAAACTAAATTTCTTATTTTAATGAGAAATACATGATCGTTGTTAAATATTAAAACTTGTAAATTTTTATATGTGAAAACTTTATTAATTTATATATGAAAATAATTATCTATTTCGATTTACGCGTACGCTAAAAGAACTCGCAAAACCAGCAAATCAACAGAAAATCTACGCTACTAAATTACAAGTCACAGAGCCAATAACCAGCTGGGCTTATGCCCATTACAATTTATTTACATAAATTAAAATAAGACGAAATGGTCGTTAGTTCTAAAACTTCCTATAATTTAATTATGAGTAAATTAAATAATAATAAAAAAATAAATTAAATATTTGATGAGTCTCAGATATGATCCAATCGTCATATAGGCTAATGCCTCAACGTCCGGGCGAAGCCGGTTTCGTTTGCACTTAGCCAGGGCCCATTGACCGATACGGTCGTCGCCTAAAATCCAAAATATTAATATTTTTCCAAAATCCATTTTAAAATCATTTTTAAAAATATAATTAAATTTTACGGAAAATCCGGCAGCATTTTCTCTATTTTTGGTCAACCCAAAAACTGGAAAAGTGTGCCAATATTTTCCTGCAAAATCCCAAACCAGGGAATCCCAAAATATATATATCAAAATAACCACAACTATTTCGTAAATTAATTCGGAACGACCCGAAACGAATTCCGGAATCCGAATCCAGCCTAAACATCACAATACAATATCGAAAATATCCGAAAACCCAAAATATCTAGAAATCCATTTTTTGAAAAGTTTCGGAAAAGCAAAACAACCAACAGAACCTTTCTGAAGGTTTCTCGGAAAACCCCGGAAACGACGTTAACCCAAAAATTGAATTTCCCGAAGGAGAATTCGTGGACCAATTCATCATTGACCAAAAGAAAATGGGACGGGACAGGGGTTAAACCTTGGGTTGCTCGGCTAGAGCTCTCAGATGCAAGTTTATAGAAATAAGGGATCTAAATTGCAACGGAAAACTCGAGACTCTGTCGGACAGAAGCTGGAAAAGCTCGGGACAGCGCCGGACTCGAATCCGTAGAACTGCGGGTCACCGGAAAGCGGAACAGACTTGAAGTCTGGCTAGGGCACGCCCAAACTCGGAAAAACCAGGGAGAAGGCGGGGTGGTTCGCTGGCTCGGCGAAGCTCGGCGCTGGCCGGGAGGGGCGGCCACGGGCGGGGGTGGCCCGCCGAAAAACGCGCGCGCGGGGGCGCGGGAAGGCGCGCGGCGGAGCGCCGGGGCCGGCTGGTCGGGGTTCGACGCTGGAGGCGCCGCGGGGGCCGGCGAAGGGGGTCCGGCGCTGGAGGCAACGCGGGGGGCCGGGCTGCGGTGGCGCGCCGGGGAACGGGCGCGGGTGATGTCCCCGGGGCGAGGCGACGGGGGCTCTGGAAGGGTTTGGGGAAAGGGAAATATTGAGAGAGAAAGGGATATATTGAGGAATGGTGGTCCTTTTGCTCCTGGAGGGGAGTTATAAGGAGAGGTGTATAGAGAATATAAGGAGGAGTTGGAGGAGAAAACGTGTGATGCTTTGTTTAAATGGGAAGAAGTGGGGAACATGGGTGAGGGGGAGTGAGTTGTGGAGAGGGAAATGAGGAGTGGGAGGTGCTGGAGTGTAGGATGAGTGAATTAAGGGGAGAGGGGGTAACGTGAAGTGCTGGTCCAACTTGGACCAGCTCCACCAAAATATTATTATTTCTTTTTTTATAAAAATAATTCAGAAATTACAAGTGAATGGATTGGGTCAGGACCGGGTCTGGGTTTCGGGAAGCTGGTCCGGGCTCGGGTCAGGTCAGCATTCAAAATCCATTTTTAATTTTCGAAAATTATTTTAAACTCACAAATAATACTAATATTAGTAGCAATAATATTATAATATTAATTTTAATTTACTCTACAAAAATTGGGTTTCACAATCTTCCCTCCTTAGAAAATTTCGTCCTCGAAATTAAAGGCATGGTTAGGGGTTTACCTTAAGTCTCAAACAGGTACGGGTACTACTCCCGCATCTGGTCTTCTCGCTCCCAGGTCGACTCGCCTGGTGAGTTGTGCCGCCACATAACTCTGACTATCGGCGTCACAGTGTTCCTGGTTTTTTTCTCGCCTATGTCCAAAATTGCCACTGGCTTCTGCGGCACTGTAAGGCTTGGTCCAATCTCCAGCTCTGAATGATCCAAGATGTGGCTCGGGTCCGAGATGTAGCGTCTCAGCTGCAAAATGTGGAAGACATTGTGGACGCCTTCAAGACTTGGGGGTAGAGCCACCCGATAAGCCACTTCTCCAATCCTGCTGAGTACTTCAAAAGGACCAATATACCTGGGGCTTAACTTTCCTGCTCTGCCGAAACGGATTATTCCTCTGGTAGGAGAGATCTTCACGAATATACTGTCACCTTCTTCAAACTCTAAAGGCCGTCGGCTGCTATCGGCCCAATGCTTCTGTCTGTCCTAGGCAATCCTGAGCTTGTCTCTGATCATTCTTACCTTCTCCGCTGCATCGGTCACCATCTCAGGTCCAAGCAATACTCGTTCTCCGACATCGTCCCAAGCAAGTGGAGTGCGGCAACGACGTCCATAGAGTGCCTCGAACGGTGTCATACCGATGCTAGCTTGGTAGCTGTTGTTGTAAGAGAACTCTACCAAGTGCAAATGGTCTTTCCAAGACCCTCCAAATTCTAGGACGCAGGATCTCAGCATGTCTTCTAGCATTTGGATTGTCCTCTCTGATTGTCCGTCAGTCTGGAGATGGTAGGCGGTGCTGAACTTCAGTTGTGTTCTCAAGCTGTCATGCAAACTCTTCCAAAAGTGAGAAGTAAATCTAGTATCTCTGTCAGACACAATACTTACCGGAACTCCATGAATCTGGTAGATGTGCCGTATGTACAGTGCTGCCAACTTCTCGGTGGATAGACCAACCTTGAAGGGGATAAAGTGAGCTGACTTCGTCAGTCGGTCCACGATTATCCAAATGGCATCCTTCCCTCCTTGGGATCGAGGCAGTCCCGATAAAAAATCCATTGTTATGTGCTCCCATTTCTATTCTGGGATATCAAGCGACTGCAATAGTCCTGCTGGTCTCTGTCTACTAGCTTTAACTTGCTGACAAATTAAACATCTTGCCACATACCTGGATACGTCCTTCTTCATTCCGTACCACCACACTATAGTTCGCATATTCTGGTACATTTTGTTGGCTCCAGGATGTATGGAATACCGCGACTGGTGCACTTCTTGCATCAGCTCGTTCCTCAGTTCGCCAGTTGGTACGCAAAGCCTCGTACCATTCTTCAGTGCTCCATCGCTGGCGATTGAGAATCCTTCAAGTGTTCCCGCTAGCACTTGATCTCTGAGTTTGCAAAGCGTCTCATCTTGGAATTGTGCCTCCTTGACTCTGTCCATCAGACTTGAACGCACTTGCAACTGCATCAATGATGATTCAGCTCCTGGTACGATGGCTTCTCTTCCCAGTTTCTTCATCTCTTCTTCAGGTAGTAGAATCTCCAATCCAAGCTTCTCTATGTCCTCCAGCAAATGACGCTTCTTGGTCAAGAACATAGCCATCGGGTATCGACTAAGTGCATCTGCAACAACATTAGCCTTACCCGGATGATATTGCAGGTTGATGTCAAAATCCTTCATCAGCTCCAGCCATCGCCTCTGTCTCATGTTCAGATCCTTCTGAGTGAAAACATATTTCGGACTTTTGTGGTCTGTAAATATTTCCACTCTCTCTCCATAAAGGTAGTACTTCCATAGCTTCAATACAAATATCACTGCTGCCAGCTCCAAATCATGTGTGGGGTTCTTCTCATGAGTCCGTAATTGCCTAAATGCATAAGCAATTACTTTCCCATGTTGTTGAAGAACGCAGCCCAATCCCTTACCAGAAGCATCACTATAGATTGAGAAACCGTCGGTACCTGCGGGTAGCGCAAGTATCGGCGCCGTTGTAAGCCTCTTCTTCAGTTCCTCAAAAGCTGACTGGCAAGCTTCCGACCAAATGAATTCCTCGTTCTTCCTGGTAAGCTTCGTCATTGGTTCAGCAATCTTGGAGAAATCCTTCACGAACTTCCGGTAGTAGCCATCCAAACCCAAAAAGCTTCTGATTTCTGCAACCGAGCTTGGTGCAGTCCACTTCTCAATAGCAGCTATCTTCTTTGGATCCACCAAAATTTCTTTTCCTGTGACAACATGGCCCAGAAATTTCACTTTGTCTAAAAAGAATTCGTATTTGGATAGCTTACCATAGAGCTTCTCCTTCTTCAAGGTGCTCAGCACTTTCCTCAGGTGCTCTTCATGTTCTTCTTCAGTCTTCGAGTAGATCAGTATGTCATCGATGAAGACAACAACAAACTGATCTAGGTATTCATGGCAAACCTTGTTCATGTGGTTCATGAATACCGTGGAAGCATTTGTCAGTCCAAACGACATGACCAAGAATTTAAATTTCCCATACTTGGTGTTGAATGTCGTCTTGGGAATATTCTCCTTTCTGACCTTGATTTGATGGTAGCCTGATCAGAGATCTATCTTTGAAAATACCTTGGCTCCACTCAGTTGATCAAACAGGTCGTCGATCCGGGGCAGTGGGTACTTGTTCTTGATAGTGATGTTGTTCAGCGCCCGGTAGTCAATGCACATCCGCACAGTTCCATCCTTCTTGGGCACGAACAAAACTGGTGCTCCCCAGGGTGAAGCCCCGTCTCTGATAAATCCTTGTGCCTTCAGTT
Organism: Iris pallida; assembly: GCA_029216955.1. Classification (NCBI taxonomy): domain Eukaryota; kingdom Viridiplantae; phylum Streptophyta; class Magnoliopsida; order Asparagales; family Iridaceae; genus Iris; species Iris pallida. The sequence continues at coordinate 25,456,793 of JANAVB010003200.1, forward strand.
CGTCAATCTGATCCTTCATCTTCTTTGCCTCCTTGGGGTTGACTCTGTAGCATCCCCGAGAAATAGGAAAAGAGTCGGGTACTAGATCGATGGTGAATTCTATACCTCGATCTGGCGGCAATCCTGGAAGACTATCTGGAAAGACGTCCATGAATTCCACTATGATAGGGTGAGGAGGCCCGGGTTCTTCGGTGATTGAGGAGTAGGTAACACTCTTCATGTCATTCAGAGCTCGAGAGATTTCAAACTCCGATTCTCCTGGTGGGCTGAAGATTACACATCCTCGGTGACAATCTATCAGCGCATGCTGCTCACTTAACCAGTCAATCCCTAGGACTACATCATAGTTAGGCAGGGGCATCATAAGTAAGGGTGTTAAAAATTGATGGCCTGAGATAGTGATGGGACAGTTACAAGCCTCGGTGATGGGTATGGGACCACCACCAGTCATAACTCTACTAATCACCTTGCTAAGTCCCGTATCTAAATGGTGTGCAGAAATAAACTCTGATGATATAAAACTATGTGATGCACCCGAATCAAATAATGCTAGAGCAGGATGTGAAAACACATAAATGAAACCTGTGATGACATCAGCGGTGGGTTCCTGCTCTGGTTTTTGCTCATCAGCTCCTAGGGCAAAAGCTCGCCCGGTTTTCTGCTGGTGTTGTCCGAACCGTTGTTGCTGAGTGGGTAGGGGAGCTCTTTGTTAAGTTGCTCCGGTTCGGTAGACTGACGAGGGACAGTCCCTCACTTGGTGGGTGGCAGACCCACAGACTAGGCAGTGTCCTAGCTTCTTCCTGCATATGTTCGACTGATATCCTGGCCTCTTGTAAAAATCACAGACAGGGATCTGCTTCTGAGGTGCTCTATCATTTGTCCTTGCCTGATGGTGCTGCTGCTGGTGGTGCGAAGGCCTGTTGTTGTTGTTGTTGGGCCTCTTCTGGTTACCCTGGAAGTTGTTGGTTCCAGGATACTCCTTCTTGGATCGAGAAGGCTGGCTCTTCTCTACGTCCTGAGCTCGTATCAGGATCCTCTCGTATGTCTTGGCGCCACCTGCGATCACAGGGGTGCGAATCTCTTCTCTTAATCTATACCTGAATCGTTCAGCATGATCCTTGGGGTCAGCAACCAGGTTCTGGACAAAGCGGCTAAGTCGGCCGAACTCTGCCGCATATTTGATGACCGTCATGTTCCCTTACTTCAGGTCCTGGAATTGCCTTTCCATCTCCCGCATCTCTGATGTTGGGAAGAACTTCCTGCGGAAAAGCCTCTTGAAGGTGTCCCAGTCGAGCTGCTTGTCCTGGAGTCGGGGTTCATTCTGATACCAGGTGCTCGTCACATCTTGTAGCTGGAGTCCTAGTGCTTCAGTCTTGAGGTCCTCTAGGAGTCGAGCGACGCTCAAGAGACGCTCCATGCTGTCTAGCCATTCATCGATTTAGATGATACCCTCGGTTTCTTTGAAAGGTCGAGGGCCTTGCTTCTTAAAACTCTCTATATCTCCGACCTTCATGTAATAATACGCTTCTAATCAAAAGAATGGCCTTAATGATATAAAACTTAACTCCTGAATTATGCTTACCTTGGTAGGTCATGGCTCTGATGAAGTGGTTCCTTCTCTTTCGAGGGCAGCCATAGCCACATTGTGGGTATTCTCCATGTCTTCTCTCATAATCGCGGTCTGCTCGCGATGGGCTTCAGCTTGGGCTGCAGTCTGTTCTCGGTTTGCTTCTGCTTGAGCTCTCTGTGCTTCAAGAACTCCTCGTAGCATGCCCACTAGATCAGTAGAATCCACGGGCACTGGTGGGGTAGCTGGTGCAGACACTACCGCAGGGGTCTGCGGCTCAGCCTGGGGATGTGCAGGTTCCGCCGTTTGTGCTGTAGTAGCGTAAACGAGACGGGGTGCTGGTGCAGCATGGGGACGGTCAGTCAGTTGCAACGGAGGTGGGTCCCGGCGTGCTTGAAGAGATGGGATGTGATCAGTAGATGACACCTCATCATCAGCAGGGCCGGATCGGGTAGTCTTTCCTTTGGCCATAATCTGGAAGGTTTAGGGTACAAACATAAGCAAGGTATCCTACCAGCCTATAATCAATCAAAAATATTTATTTATATAATTCGGACCTATGTTGTGACAAATCAATGTTCTAGTATTCTAATTGTTTCTAGGTATATTTTTCTAAGTTGTTGTATGACCTTCTTGGGCCACCACTAAAAACATGTCACGACCCGATCACAAATAATTGGGTCGAACCGGATCATGCCGAGCCTGCACCGTTGTTGAGACGGCGGTAGTAAGCTGTTCCATAAGCAGGTAACCATAACAACAACATCTATATTTGTCACAACTCTTTATTCGGGAAATGAAACTTTATTAAACATTTGAAATAAATACAACTGGAATTTAAAAGTACTGAAATAAATACTGAATTCAAATAAACAGATTTTCAAATGAAACAACAAAACTGGAAAAAAATCTATCTAAGCATTCAGCTCATCGGCCTCAGTCCCTGCGTCCTCCAATGGGGACTCTGGCAGCACTACGGGGTACAGAACATGGTCGTAGTAGCTGCTGTACAACAGCTCAGCATCCTCAATATCCCCTAAAAATGTATCTCCAGTCAGGAGGAAGCAAAGTACAATTCATGCTAATTTGACAACTAAAATAATAATAGAATCATGCACTTTTAAACAATTTGAAGTAAACAGTTTTCTAGCAGTTAAACAGTATGATTTGAATAGGCAATGAATTTGACCGGCTTGGGTTGTACAGTTGTATCCTATTGATACGATACGGCTTATCCCCGTGTGTATGAGGGGTAAGCTAATACAGTTCTAAGTTATCAGTTGGATGTGGTCATAAACATTACACTATTCCCCCAGTCCTCAACAGTCAATCAGTCAGTACTCTCAGAGAGAGTTTCGTGTTGCATCGTGGTTTAAACTTGCAGTAAAATAATTATTAAATAATTGTAAACTAACACAAAATGTACTTGCCTCAATTGGACTGGACTGGAAAGATTGAAGACTTCGAGATGGGAATTAGGATCGTCCTTGAATTCCTACATTCGAGAAATTGACTCAGAATCCAGGGTTACCAAGCTAACTATACTAGTTGAAATATCTAATTGTATCCTAATCAATTTTAATCTTTATTAATTAAACACGAACAAAAACGCGATTATTGGTGCGTTAAATTAATAACGAGGGAAAGATCGTTTAAACTTTGTATTTTGGAAAAACTCGTAGTTTCTAATTTAATTGATAAAAACTTGTATTTTCGTAATTATACATATAAAACTAAATTTCTTATTTTAATGAGAAATACATGATCGTTGTTAAATATTAAAACTTGTAAATTTTTATGTGAGAAAACTTTATTAATTTTTATATGAAAATAATTATCTATTTCGATTTACGCGTACGCTAAAAGAACTCGCAAAACCAGCAAATCAACAGAAAACCTACGCTACTAAATTACAAGTCACAGAGCCAACAACCAGCTGGGCTTATGCCCATTACAATTTATTTACATAAATTGAAATAAGACGAAATGGTCGTTAGTTCTAAAACTTTCTATAATTTAATTATGAGTAAATTAAATAATAATAAAAAAATAAATTAAATATTTGATGAGTCTCAGATATGGTCCAATCGTCATATAGGCTAATGCCTCAACGTCCGGGCGAAGCCGGTTTCGTTTGCACTTAGCCAGGGCCCATTGACCGATACGGTCGTCGTCCAAAATCTAAAATATTAATATTTTTCAAAAATCCATTTTAAAATCATTTTTAAAAATATAATTAAATTTTACGAAAAATCCGGCAGCATTTTCTCTATTTTTGGTCAACCCAAAAACTGGGAAAGTGTGCCAATATTTTTCTGCAAAATCCCAAACCAGGGAATCCCAAAATATATATATCAAAATAACCACAACTATTTCCTAAATTAATTCGGAACGACCCGAAACGAATTCGGGAATCCGAATCCAACCAAAACATCACAGCACAATATCGGAAATATCCGAAAACCCAAAATATCTAGAAATCCATTTTCCGAAAAGTTTCGAAAAAGCAAAACAACCAACAGAACCTTTCCGAAGGTTTCTCGAAAAATCCCGGAAACGACGTTAACCCAAAAATCGAATTTTCCGAAGGAGAATTCGTGGACCAATTCATCATTGACCAAAAGAAAATGGGACGGGACAGGGGTTATACCTTGGGTTGCTCGGCTAGAGCTCTCAGATGCAAGTTTATAGAAATAAAGGGTTCCGAATTACAACAGAAAACCCGAGACTCTGCCGGACAGTAGCTGGAAAAGCCTGGGACAGCGCTGGACTCGGATCCGCGGAACTGCGGGTCACCGGAAAGCGAAACAGACTTGAAGTCCGGCTAGGGCACGCCCAAACTCGAAAAAACAGGGGAGAAGGCGGGGTGGTTCGCTGGCTCGACGAAGCTCGACGCTGGCCGGGAGGGACAGCCACGGGCGGAGGTGGCCCGTCGGAAAACGCGCGTGCGGGGGCGCGGGGAGGCGCGCGACGGAGCGCCGGGGCCGGCTGGTCGGGGTTCGGCGCTGGAGGCGCCGTGGGGGCCGGCGAAGGGGGTCCGGCGCTGGAGGCGCCGCGGGAGGCCGGGCTGCGGTGGCGCGCCGGGGAACGGGCGCGGGTGATGTCGCCGGGGCGGGCCGACGGGGGCTCTGGAAGGGTTTGGGGAAAGGGAAATATTGAGAGAGAGAGGAAAATATTGAGGAATGGTGGTCCTTTTGCTCCTGGAGGGGAGTTATAAGGAGAGGTGTAAAGAGAATATAAGGAGGAGTTGGAGGAGAAAACGTGTGATGCTTTGTTTAAATGGGAAGAAGTGGGGAACGTGGGTGAGGGGGAGTGAGTTGTGGAGAGGGAAATGAGGAGTGGGAGGTGCTGGAGTGTAGGATGAGTGAATTAAGGGGAGAGGGGGGTAACGTGAAGTGCTGGTCCAACTTGGACCAGCTCCACCAAAATATTATTATTTCTTTTTTTTTATAAAAATAATTCAGAAATTACAAGTGAATGGATTGGGTTAGGACCGGGTCTGGGTTTCGAGAATCTGGTCCGGGCTCAGGTCAGGTCAGCACTCAAAAATCCATTTTTAATTTTCGAAAATTATTTTAAACTCACAAATAATACTAATATTAGTAGCAATAATATTATAATATTAATTTTAATTTACTCTACAAAAATTGGGTTTCACAGATGGTGATCCATGTGAAGATCTAAGTCAATCCTAACCATCGAAACAAAATCAAATATCCAATGGGTAATAGGGTGCATCTACACTATTCAAGAAAATATCTAAATACTATTCATCAAAATATCCAAAATACTATTCACGAAAATATCGGAAACACTATTCATGAAAATATCTGAAATCAAAAATATCTAAAATGTGGAAAATCTGTCTGGACGTATGCCGTCGGTATACTCCGGTATACTGGCAGTATGCTGGCCAAGGAAAAATCTATAAGTTAGAAAAAAATTTAAAGCATTACGAAAACCAAAAAAATTGAAATACACTACAAAATACGTATCCGTATATAAATACCGATACTGTGAGACGAGTCTCACAGATACAGATGCTAACCTCATGGAAGGATAACAGCATGTAGGGCTTATAGCTTGTAGTGTATTGATATGGGTTGTAACCAGTAGTCTTTTCGTTTTTTGAATAAAAGTACCATTTTCTTCAATATATATATATATATATTTAGACTTATAAAGAAATTTTCAGGATTTGAGCAAAGTAGTTCGGTTGCATATATATATGAAGAGTGCTTATGGCTGTGCGTCGGTTGCATATATATGTGTGTGACAGTTCAATAGAAGAGCAGGGAATGGACTCCTGCTAAGTTTGAATAAATTTTAGAGACCACATAAAATCGGAAATGAGCCTTAGCCACTTGACCCCCACAGCCCCGCCACCCACAACCCTCCGTCCACCGTAGCCCCCCGCCGCCCTGCCCCCGATGCCCCCACCCCAAGCCCGCCGCTCAGCCCCCGACGCCCCCGCCCCAAGCCCGCCGCCCAGCCCCCGACGCCCCCACCCCAAGCCCACCGCCCAGCCCCCGACATCCCCGCCCCAAGCCAGCCTCCCAGCCCCCGACGCCCCCGTCCCAAGCCCGCCGCCCATCCCCCGATGCCCCCGCCCTAAGCCCGTTGTCCCTACGATACCGCGAGAGAGAGAGAGAGAGGGAGGGATTACCTTCGGGAGAGAGAGAGGAGAGGACGCCGACGCCGATCACCGAAGCCGCGGAAGAGAGAGAGAGAGTGAATTTGGGAGGAATGCGAAAAGTTCCTCCCGTCGTTTCAATTTAAGTCTGGAACGTATATGTAGCGACGGACTAACGACGGATTTTAATCCGTCGCCCGTTAGTCGCTATTTTTGATACTTGCCGACTGAATATCCGTCGCTACGTAGTCGAAGAATTGTCCCACCAATTCTCCACATAATTTTTGCCAAATAATCGACTGCATAGCGACGGCTGACTATCCGTCGATATATCTCCGACGCCCTAGCGACGGATGTGCGACCTTTCCTCCTCCTAAACATAAAATAAAAAATATAACGACTTGTCGTCGGTAATCCGTCGGCTAGTTGCCACAAAGCCATCGCTACCGCCGACAAAAAAATTTTGTCGCTAATTTTCGGTCGCTAATTTACTGTATTTTGGTAGTGCATTTTTTGATGCAAAACGGATCCAACGACGGACATCGTTTTGACCAAAAATTACCATTTTGCTCTTGTGTCCAAATTGGACTTATGGGTAGGCTATCCTAGCTAATTTGACCATTATGGACATGTTGGTGATGTTTGTTTCATCATCTGACGACGTCTGTTAGGTTTTTTCTTTATGTAAATTATAATTAGTCCTTATTATGTTCGTATTTCGGAATTCGTGCATCGAAACTGAGATCAGTCGATTCTAATGATCTCATTTCGTTGAAATTGACAAGTTTACCATGTGGATCGCTAAGATAAGATTGTTAACCTTACGATTGTCGTTTTGTCTCAATGTACCGTAGGTTTCGTTGTGCGAATAACGAGGTACAAACTTTATATTTCAAACCTACAACTTGCAATTCATATTATTAGCAAATAATGATTATAGCAACTAGTGTGACCTAGTTCTAGATGATATAATTACAAGTATCTTAGATAACAAAAGGTAATAGGTGACTAGAATGACCCAAGCTCCCTCGATGGGAGTTATTAGTCATACGTGTATTTTAGTGTGTGATATATAATTGTTCGTGATTTGGGTTGATAAATATTTACATGGAGTATGGTTCATGGCTCTTGGATAGTGGCATAGACTTTGGTACTGCAGTCTCAGTACAGTTTGGATCGACAACTCCAAGCAAGTATATCTTGCCAATTTGATATACAATATTTACATGCTTGTTTCCTTATCAATCTTTCACCTGGATATACTGTTACATGATTCACCTGCTCTCATCGGTATGCTTACATGATTATATCTGCCAACACATAGACATGATACACGGATTCATATTGTATGGCATGTAGGTGATTCGTTTATGACCTCTGGATGTTTACTTGATGGTGGATTTTTTGTACATGTTGACCGAACTTCTGGACGTATCGATTGTTAGAGTCAGACTGGACGTGTCGTAGATTCAACATGGGCAGTTTCATTAGGTGGGGAGGACAGTCACTAGACGGAGGAGCTAACTGTAGCTTACTTTAGTGATGTTGCTGCAGTTGGTGACTCACGCCACTGCACATGTACCCCTTAGAGACTGCATCTCTGTCAAACGTTGTCCTTAAGTGCATTTCACACAGACTAGATAGTCTGCTCCCTTCACATGTTATTTACTGTAATTCATTTTGACATGTATATTATGTTTCTTGCTACATCCCACTGAGGACCTGGTTTTCTTCCAGTTATATGCTGAGATATGACATAGGATATTGAGGGTTACTTCTGTAGATCCTAAAAAATCAAGTTGCACACATCAACAAAGTCAGGAAAGCAAGAAATTCAACTTTCAAATGAACTGCGCAGACATCAGATTGCGCATCATACAGACTGCGCAGACTAGACTGCGCACACTCTCAAGCGCGCAGGCTGACGTGGCAATGTCATCATTACCTGACACAATCAAATCTTCTGACAACTGAAAGCACGAAGAACGAGGAGACTGTTCGTTTATTGAGCCGCACAGCGCTCGAGAACGACTAGACAGCTGGCAGCGCAATCGGTCAACTACTCTGTGCGCAGTCCATGCCTGCGCAATCCGATGCCTGCGCAATTCAGGTTGTGCACTCCATCATGATAACTGATAAAGTACACGTGGCACTCATGCCATCAATTGCTTACTACGTGGCAACTGTCTATGCACGATCATGCGCATTTCAATCAAAAGATGCCATGTGTCCAAGACAGTTGGCTCATGATCCAACAAATGCCTGTGCAGTCCACTGTTGCGCAATCCAATTCATGCGCAATCCATCATGCGCAGTCCAGAATAACTAAAAGTTAGTTATTTCCAGAACTCTATAAATAGAGTTTCAAGTCTTCATTCAGGAGGAGATCATAGAGAGATCAGACATTAAAGTTCAGAATTATCAGAGAGTTCAGGAGTTCTTGCCCAAGTGCTACTGCATTCTTCCGAGGCTTTTGCCTTCAGTTCTCCGAGGCTTTTGCCTTCAAGTCAACTTCAGAGGCTACCGTCTTCAATGTTCACATCGTCCAAGGGATAAAGCAATCGTCATCAAGATTGGATTCCTACAGTTGTACTTTTCCAAAATTCTTCTAATCTTTACAAAGTTTGTATCAATAAAGTTCAACACTTTTGTTTTTGCAAACAAAATGGTGACTCTGCTGGGGACGAATTTCTCCTCCGATGAGGAAGTGATAACTCAATGTGAAGCAGCGTCTATCGGGAAGACGCAGAAGACACTGGTTGTGAAGATCAACCAGACAGCCTACGAAGCCATGATCAACTCCAGGACCACCCCTCGCACTGTAACAAGTTCTGCCATGAGCAAAGTGCGCACAGTGTGGGTCCCCAAGACTGCTGCACAAACTGGCAGTTCTGCCATCCAGGCTGCTGCGCAATCTGTGGCACAGTCTACTCTAAAGACTGTTGCACAGTCTGCCACCAAGACTGCTGCGTAGTCCAAAGCTTCTGTCACTAAGTCTGCTGCACAATCTGCCTCTGTCATTGTTGTGCAGTCTGCTATGGCCAGTGCACAAAAGACTTCATATGCTGCCTTGGCTAAGTGTAAAGCCCCTCTGCCTCTGGCGCAGTTGGCTGCAAATCTTCCTGCGCAAATCAACACTCCAGCAACCAGAGTGCACCCTAAACACTCTGTGGCAAGAACTCCTGATGCGCAAACCACAGTCTCTGTGGCCAGAACCAGTGCACCATCAACCCATGCGCAAAGTATGCCTGCACAATCCAAGAGTGACAGCCTTTTGGCTAAACTTTCTTCTTCTCATAGCAAGGGAAAAAGCTCTGCTCCTCCTCTCAAGCACCCTGTTGCTCCTGCGCAATCCACTGGGGGTAGTCTTTTGGCTATTCCTCTTCCTCCTCAAAACAAAGGAAAAGGCCCGTTGGTCTTTTCTCAGACTTCCTTGTCCTATGACTTGGAAGACAACAGAGAGAAATGCTCTTTAGCTAACCCTTCTTCACAAAACAAAGGAAAAGGCCCTTTGGTCTTTTCTCAATCTTCTTCGGTCTTTACCGTAGAAGATCGATCTGAACGTGCTTCGGCACCAGTCAGTACGAGAACTCTTTCAAACAAGGATTCTTCTTTACTTCATGACAAGAGAACTTGTACTAATCAAAGAGGTATTCTGCCTACTCCAGTAGCAGAGTTCCAAGATCTTCCAACTCTCAAAATATCCCGCTCAAGATAATAAAAATTGCTGGTGTCTCAAACAGAAACCCCTGGGGGTGAATTTGCTGATCTAAGAACTTATCTCAATAGACCAACTTCGGTGAAACGCAAACAGCCAATGCCGAAGACCAAACATCATCAGAGGCAAACTTCCAGGGTCAAAAATCCCGACACCTATGCCAATGAAATGAGCACTTCCTTGTACACTCAAGGGACAAAACATTTGAAGAATCGGAATCATATTCCAAATATTGTCAAAGAACAGATCCCTTAAACTTTTGATCTCCGAGAATATCTCAGGCAAAAGCGGGATAACATCTCAACATCTCCAGTTCCATCATCTAATCATCATTGCAATCATAAAGTCATAATACAATGTTGTTGTCAAACAACAAAATGATCTGTCTTCGATCGCTTGACTTTTACAATCTCTGAAGTTATGTCAGAAGATGAAGTCTTGTACGCTTCTGTTAACATGACTTCCCGAGACACTGGGGTAGAAAATGCTCTAAGCATGGTAAACCTCGCAAGCCAAGTCAGCGGTATTTGGAATTACTCCAAAAATCTTCTGAAGGAGTATTTTGACATACCCGATCCAGAAGCCGAGATACAATCGGTCAAAGGAATCTTCTACAAGATCCTTCTAGTTTTCTGCCCACTTCTCATTCGGGAGATGACTCTTTCTCTGACTATGATGCATATAGCGAAAGCTCTGAACAGATAGTATCTTCCACTATACCAAGAGAAGTGACAGCTTATGTTGTCACTGATGATCCAGATGATTCAACTTCAGCAAATCAAGAACAACGAATAGCTGTACTTGAGGACAAGCTAAACACCATGGCTGAAAAGGTTGCTAATATGCACTCTATCATTGTGGCACAACATGCCACACCACCGACAGTACCTGCTGTAAGTCCTGAAATTATAGCATCTTCGGTACCTGTCAATGATGGGCTGGGGGTAGTATCTCCTCAAATACCCTTTGTACAAGTTCAACCTACACCCAGTCAATCAGGAGCTGGGGGTAGTGCTTACAATACTGTTCCTCCTCCTAACACCCAGACTCCACCTGCTCCTTCCTCATCATCAGAGGATGCCAATGAAGTTGTCAAACTCTTGCGAACTCAGTTCGAGGCTTTCAAAGAGAAAGACAACTTGCAAAGACTAGGGATCAAACAGCCTTATCCAGTTGAATGGAAAGAAGTCCCATTTCCTCCAAAGTACAAGATTCCAACAATCTCTCTATTTGATGGCAGCACTTCTCCTAGCCAGTTCATCAATCATTTTGAGGTAATGACCGTTCAACTCCAACCAAATGACGCTCTTCTTACCAGAGTATTCGTCGGCTGTTTAGCTGGCATCGCATACGATTGGTATAGAAGCTTGCCCGATGGTTGTATCACTTCCTTCTCGAGTCTCAAACAAATTTTCTTAGAACGATTTTACGAAGGAATCAACGACATGACTATGTCAACCCTTAATAAAATCAAGAAAAGACACAATAAGACTGCTAAAAGTTTTATTGAAAGGTTCCGCCGAGAAGCCTTAAAAATGCCTCCAGGGACTCCAGCTGCTGTCACCATAGACACTTGTAAGGCAAATCTTTTATCTATCATCAGCATGTGGACAGGTTCAACTCAGTTCCAAGACTGGCCATCCTTCATTGTCAACGCCAAATCTGCTGAAGTTAGCGCTGACAAATTCAAGCAGCTAGGGGTACAAATGTCTAACCCCGATCGGAATGAACATCAAACATCAATTGGCGGTAATCATCAGAACAATCGTAAGAACAAAGAGACTTTGAACATCAACTTGAAGAGCAAAGAGTCTCTGGCGGTCAATGTAGCTCTGCCTATGTCTTCTTCCACTCCATCTGCACCTCAACCAAGGGAACCTCGTCCGAAAGTAGAGTATTCCTTTGACGAGAATGACACTGCAAGTATCTTTGATTGCTTAATCAAAAGCAACAAGATCCAGCTCCCAGATCCAAAGAAACCTGACGAAGTTGGTAAGACAGATCATCCCAAATATTTTGTCTACCACAGATTCATTGGGCATCCTACTCGAGCATGCTACATGCTCAAGGGCAAAATTCAAGAGCTTGTCAATGCTGGTGTCGTCACTCTGCAGCAAGACAAAAAAACTGTTACCGCAAACATGGTTTCAATCCAATTTGGTGACTTCCCTCCGCAGATGGTGCAACATGGCGTCATCCCTATTCCCAAAGCTATTCTTGAGATTGAGAATCTTCCTCCTCCACCAAATGAAGGTCTCGTTCCCTTGTCTCTTAACAATGGCGAGATTATGTGGATTCATCCAGATCTTGCTTCAGAGTTTGAGGTTTCTTCTTCTTCCAAGAAGAAAGACCGCTCCAAAGGCAAAATAAAGACTTGCAAGTATCTTTTGACCCCATAGTTGACGAAGAAATCTTGCTAGGCACCAGATCAGGAAAGGCCTACTTGAAGGAGTATTCCGAAACTCAAGAGAATCCTGCTTCTTCTTCTGAACCTGCTTTAGCACAGCATGTTTCTACTGAGGATGTTTCTTCTGCACCTTCACCAGTTGTAGTACCCATTCCTCCCAAGCCGACTGCAGCTGACAAAGGCAAACAACAAGTCCGCTTCGACAAACCCTTGAAGAAGTCATCTCCTACAAGACTTGAAAAGCCTTACAACTTTGATATATTGGCTCAGTTAGCCAATACACCGGCTCGGCTGTCCATCTTTGAGCTCTTACGTCTTTCCAAAGAGACTCGAGAAACTCTGAGTGAAGCTCTCATGCAAGCTGAAACCTGTCTAGCTCTTATGAAGAAGCCTAAAGCAGAGCCAGTCTTTTTCCTTCACTGTCATAGTGTTCTGGAATTGATTCCGAACATTACCTTCATACAAGATGACATACTGATGGAAGACAACAGACATGACCGTCCTTCGTACTATACAGGGTATGTCGACTCGATGAAAGTCGATCGTATCCTTATAGATCTAGGGTCTGCTCTTAGCATCATGCCAAAGACAATGTTGGATGCATTAAAGATCCCTGTGCATAGTCTCTCCAGTACAATCACTACTATCCTTGGATTCAATCAGGGAAGGAGTGAACCTCTGGGCAAGATTCGCCTAAAACTCCAAATAGGCAATCTTCGCACAAGGGTGACCTTCTATATCATCGACAATCATGGTTGTTCTTATAATGCTTTGTTGGGGAGACCATTCCTACATGAGCACAACATTGTTCCATCAACTCTTTATCAATGTTTTAAATATGTTGATGACAATGGAGAGATGCAAAAAGAAGTTGCTGATCTCTATCCCTTCAAAGGTGTTGAAGCATATTGCAACAACGCTCGTATGTACAAAGACGAGTTTATGAAGGTTGTCTTGGCTTTAGGCACTGAAGAAGAATCAGAAGCAATGTCTAAAGACACCCTTATCATACCTGTCAAAGGGCGGATTTCTCATCCTCAATCTTCCAAACCACTGGCTATTCACTTGTCGGTCCAGAAGCAATCAACGGATGATAGCCAAAGGGAGCTCACCTCTTCTGAGCCACTTGTTATCGACTTACATCGTAATAAGGATAAAAAATAGCTCACTTCTTCTGAGCCACTTGTTATTGATTTAACTCATAACAAGGATAAAAGGGAGCTCACCTCCTCTGAGCCACTTGTTATTGACCTCCGTCGTAACAAGCCACCTCCACGTTCTTCTTCTCCCCCTCTTGTAATCAATCTGACCAAGCCTGCTAAGGCTAAAGGTCCTGCTGTAAATACGAATGTACAGATCAATGAAAAAGCATCTACTTTCCAGTATACTGATGTTATTTATCATACTAAATGTTATTTGGATATGTTAGATAGCTTCCAATCGTTTACAATCGGAGTTTTACAATCTCTTCAAACAGAAGTCTCATCTGAAGATCCAGATGATTCTTACCGTATTGTCCCTTCTCGAAAGAAAGGCGAAAGTCCAATACTTTTTACTAAAGGACCAGAACAACAATTCAACTATACGAATGAAAGCAAGAGTAACGATACAGGACATCTTCAACTCCGTCTATATAGTCAACAATCAAAAGACATCATCCGAAAATGGGTTATGACTTCAAAAGCGAACTCAACTATGGTAAAGGTAGATGAACTCCAATCCGTACGACCGTTCCGAAAGGAAAGTCAGAAATGTACTACAGCAGGACCAAAAGAGGTCTCGGATATACTTCTCCTCCGATGCTATCCCCAGCAGTCTCCGACTCTGATAGCGAAGAACGTTCTAATTCTTCTGACTCCAGATCTTGGGATTCTGATACCAGCATTGGTGAAGTCCATCGAGTGATTGTATCTTCTAACATGGTCTTCGTTGAACTTCCAGAAGGCTATGACAAAGATATTGAAGAAAATCTCAAACCAGATCCTTGGGCTCAACAGATGGACAATCAATGGATACTCTGATTCAAACAAAGAGAACCTCCTACCGAAGATCAATTAGTTCAAATTGATGTAGGAGAAAGTGGATCACCTCGTCCAATATTCATCAGCAAGAATCTTCCAGAAACAGATAAACAAGAGTTGATTCTTCTTATCAAAGAATACATTGATGTCTTTGCCTGGAGTTATGAAGATATGCCAGGTCTAGATCCCAAAGTTGCTACTCACAAACTGAATATTTTGCCCAATGCAAAACCAGTCAAACAACAGCAACGACGTTTCAAACCAGAAATGATGGACGCGATCGATGATGAAGTCAAGAAGCTCATCGCTTGTGGCTTTATTCGAGAAGAACAACATCCTGACTGGGTGGCCAACGTTGTTCCAGTCTTAAAGAAAATCGGCAAAGTTCGAGTCTGTATCGACTTTTGGGATCTTAACGAAGTATGTCCAAAAGATGAATTTTCTCTCCCTATCACGGATGTTATGATTGACAACACTTGTGGGTTAGAGCGAATATCATTCATGGATGGATTCTCTGGATACAATCAGATTCGGATGAATCCTGAAGATGAAAAATACACTTCTTTCCGTACTCCCCGTGGAGTCTACTGCTATACAGTAATGCCATTCAGTCTCAAGAACGCTGGTGCAACTTACCAATGGGCTATGAGTACTATCTTTCGAGATCATCTTCGCAAAACTGTCGAATGTTATGTTGACGATATCGTCGTCAAAAGCCGTCTAAAGGAAGATCATATCCAAGACTTGAGAATAATCTTCAATCTCATGCGCCAACATCAACTCAAGATGAATCCCACCAAGTCATTCTTGGGTGTCTCTAGTGGCAAGTTTCTCGGCTTCGTCATTACATCTAAGGGTATACACGTGGATCCCGAGAAGATCAAAGCCATTCAAGAGATACGTCCTCCACGCAAAGAGCTACGCGGATTCCAAGGTCGACTTGCGTACATCAGGAGGTTCATTTCGAACTTGTCTAGATGTTGCAGACCATTCACTCAACTAATGAAGAAGGGTGTATCTTTTATTTGGACTGAAGAATGTCAACGAGCATTCGACGACATCAAGCAATATCTCATGAATCCACCAGTCTTGGTGCCACCAATATCCGGCATTCCATTTTTAATGTATGTCCGTGCTATGGATCATTCTTTGGGTGCTTTACTTGCCCAAAAAAATAAAGAAGGTCATGAACAAGCCATCTACTATCTCAGTCATACTATGATTGGTGCTGAACACCGTTATAGTCCAGTCGAAAAAGAGTGCCTAGCTCTTATGTTTGCTGTCCAAAAGACTCGACATTATATCATTGGCCAAACTATTCATGTCATATCCCAAGTTAATCCTCTTCAGGTACTCATGAAGAAGCCCAGTACACTCAATTCTCGACTGACTACATGGGCCATTATGTTAGCCCAATATGACATGGTATATGTTCCACAAAAGTCTGTCAAAGGTCAACATTGGCAGATTTCTTGGCGGCTCATCCTGTACCAGAAATATCTAAACTCTATGATGAAATTCCAGATGAGACATTGGAATCAAATATGATCTCTGAAGAATTTTCTACTTGGCGTCTGTTCTTCGATGGTGCATCCAGGATCGGACCAAACGGTGCCATTGTAGCAGGAGTTGGAGTTGTTCTTGTTTCTCCAGACGGGTCAACTATCCAAAGAGCCTACTCTCTAGATGAATCATGTTCCAACAACGTAGCAGAGTACAACGCTTTACTCATAGGTCTTCAGTTAGCCAAACAACTGGATGTCGAATATCTCGAAGTCTACGGTGACTCTAAACTGGTTATCAACCAGGTTAGAGGAACCTATGAAGTTCTCCATCAAGATCTGGTGCATTATCATGAAGCAGCGATCAACATAGCTACATCATTCAAAGCTTTCTTCATCGACTATGTTCATCGAGCTTGCAATATCGAAGCAGATGCCTTGGCCAACCTTGCAGCTGTCTTAGCTATCCCTATCAAAAGACAGCAAGTGGTGGTTGTTTCTAATCGTAAATTGTTTTGCATTGAAAATAATCGTAATATTGAGTTCAGCAACTTTGTTGAAGTCAATATTATCAACGAAGACTGGAGAATTCCTTTCATCGACTTCGTAGTTCATGACATACTCCCCGAAGATCCTAAGGAGGCTACGAGTATTCGTCGACGATCTCTCCGATTCTATTTCAATCAAACTACCAAAACTCTTTATCGGAGGACTTATGACGGTCTTCTCTTGCGATTTCTCGCTGGTGATGAAGCAAAGCAAGTATTGCGTGAAGCTCACGACGGTGTCTGTGGACCACATCAACCTGGTCCTAAGCTACAGGATCGTATTCGACGAATGGGTTACTATTGGCCCTCTATGGTATCAGATGCCATTGAATATGCAAGGAAGTGTCGTGCTTGTCAAATCCATGCAGATTTCATACATCAACCTTCGGAATTCCTACATCCGACTGCTGCTTCCTGGCCTTTTGAACCTTGGGGCATGGATATTATAGGTCTCATTAATCCTCCTTCTTCTAGAGGACATCGGTTCATATTAGCAATAACCGACTACTTTTCAAAGTGGGCTGAAGCTATACCGTTGGCTGAAGTCAAGACCAGTAGTGTTATCAACTTCGTCAAACACCATGTCATCTACAGATTTGGTGTACCTCGAAGTATCATTCACGACAATGGACCACAATTCATCAGTCAGAAATTTACAAGATTCTATGATGATCATCGGATTGACAATGTTGCTTCTACAGCCTACAATCCTGCCGCTAATGGATTAGCTGAAGCTTTCAATAAAACCATTATCAAACTCCTTAAGAAGTTTGTATCTACTAACAAACGGAATTGGAGTGAGAAACTTGGTGAATGTCTATGGGCCTACCGTACTACGGTCCGCAACCTTACAGGCTTTACACCTTTCTCTCTGGTGTATGGTTGTGAAGCTGTTCTTCCCCTGGAACTGCAAATTCCTTCTTTAAGGATTGATATTGCTAACGAGCTCACTACAGAGAATAACGATCTTCTTCGACTTCAAGAATTAGAGGCACTTGACGAAAAGCGATTAATGGCTCAACAGCACATTGAGTTATACCAAGCCCGCATCTCGAAGACTTTCAACCGCAAAGTTAAAGTTAGAGCCTAGCCTTTCAACAAGGAGAACTTGTTCTAACAGTCAGACGTCCTATGACTATGACTCACATGAGCAAAGGCAAGTTCGACGCAAAGTGGGAAGGGCCTTATGTTGTCAGCAAAGTCTTTTCAAATGGAGCCTATCAACTTGCAGAGTTAGACGGTCGAGTTGCTATAATGCCTATCAATGGCAAATTCCTCAAGAAATACTATGTATAAATGTAACAAAGATTTATGTAAATATGATCAGACAATTCATAAATAAAGTTTGATTTTTATTTCATCATAAATGATGTTACATAATATAAAGGAAGGTCACTATCATCCTTCTCGACATTGGGACGCGGACCACTACCGTCCTTCTCAAAGACACGGTCAGCAAAAGAGCTGAAAACCTCCTTGCTGGAACCCACCAAAAATTTACAAGCAGTCATCCTCATGGCCTCCTCCTCTTCAGTCTCTCCTGGTTCAAGCAGGAAGTCCAGAATATCCCGCGGTGGTTTAGGTACAGAAGAACCTTCGCCTACTTCTGCCTGCTTTGGCTGAATTGGATCAGCAGGACGTCCTTCGGTGCCCGTCTTAACCTTCGGGGCTAGTTCAGCCTTCTTGGATGCATCTCCAGACGACATCTTTATATTGAAAAGTGGAAGTGCTCATTCCTGTCAGATTTCTGTTCTATTTATAGGCAGAAATTCTCCAAACAACGAAGCGACACATTCATCTGACGGTTCGTCCGTTCATTTCAATTCATCCGACGGTTCACCCGTTCATTTATTACATTGATGGTTCATCCATTCACATTCATCTGACGGTTCGTCCGTTCATTTCAATTCATCCGACGGTTCACCCGTTCATTTATTACAGACGGTTCATCCGTTCATATTCATCCGACGGTTCGGCCGTTCATTCATCATCATCATTTGACGGTTTGTCCGTTCATTACCATCTATTTGACGGTTTGTTCGTTTATTCCACCATTTGACGCTTTACCCGTTCATCCCGACGATTCATGTCGTTCACACATTTTGACGATTCATTATCGTTCGTTATCCACGTCAGCAACTTATCATCCCTGATTGAGTTATCTACTGAAATAATGATATTCAATAAATTATATTCTGCCACGTCCATATTACCTCTGAACAGATATAATGAATATAATTATTTTCTAAAAAATCCAGAAATATATCATGTCCTGTACCTCTGAATATATTTTCTATCTCTATTATTTATATCTGAACAAGATATGCAATAAATGATAGAGCCATAATAAAATATCTTTTATTAATCAAAATTTGAGACATTACAAAACATATGTGCTACAAAAAAGACAAAAAGATACAAGATGTTCTTTCTATTGAGTCGGAGGCATTTTCAGATTATCAATTTGTTGCTTCAGAACTTGTAGCCGTTCTTCGCGAGAAGCCATCACTCCCCTCCTGGCCTCTTCCATCCCGGTTTCTTCATTAAAAACAGGCATGGTCACCATTCGGCGAGTGATTTCCACATCATGAGCTGCTACATACTCGTCCCTTTTCTGAGTTAGAGCACTGAATTGTTGGATTGCAATCTGATGCTCAGTAACTTCATTTTCCAGCTCCCCTTGGAGACGAGAAATCTCCGCTCTCAGCTCAGCAATTCTTTTCTCTTTTATCTCAGCAGTTGAGGTTATTGATTCCAGCTTGGACTTATACTCAGCAGATTTTGTAGAGTAGGCATCCAAAAATTCCTGGAGATTCACTCTTTCAATTGCAGCTGCCTGAGCCATCTGTTCAAATTCTACCTGAACTAAGGGTTCTATTTCCCCCTTGTTGAGCTCTTTATAGTTCTTTATGGAAGTTTCTAACTCATTCAATATATGTTCCAGGAAAGTGGCCTGAGCCTCGTCACCTTGCTCTCGAATGGCCTTCACCAATAAAGAAGTCGGACCTCTAACCATGTAAAAATTAGCATCTTCTTTGTCCATCATTCTATTGATCAGAGGCCCCAAAGACTCAAAGAAGCATTTGGTGAATGATTGGATGACAATTTGATTAATCGCCAGAGCACCAGGAGTCATAGCTACTCATGTTGATGACGAGGCAGCAGGATGTTCAATTTCTCGTATCTGAACAGCAGACTCTTTGAATAAGGGAACCAAAGTGGAGCTGGTTGCTCCTCCCAGTTGTTCCTCTGCAAAAATTAAAATATTTGTCACTTTGATTGTTATTGTCAAAAAGAAGATCAAAGGATAAAACAATCTTACCATGGCTTGATCCTGCGACAGGTCTGTCAGCTGCAGGAATAGATTCTAGCTGAGCAGAAATAGCCTTAGACGCTATTACATGACTACTTCCTTCTTCAGAGCCACAGGATAAATGACGACTGCTACTAGCAATTGTCGTCGCAAGTACTAAATCCATGCACACTGGAGGTGCTGGAGAAGATTCGATTTCTGCATGGAATACAAATAGAGATGTCAGCTATCAATTTATCTAAAAGAAGATTGCTAAATTCATTCCATACCTTGGTGATCAATAGCGGGAGTTTCCTCCAGGTTCGCTTCTTTATTGGCAATTTTCTCTGAAGATGCCTCTATCTCGACATCCTTTTAGGATCCAAGTTATCATCAGCAGTCTCGGGAAGTACCTCTACCTCAACATCCTTTTCAGGATCTAAGGTATCATCGACAGCTTTAGAAGACACGTGCTCTTCAACGTCCCCTTCGGGATCCTGTATATCTTCATTAGCTTCTGAAGATGATGAACTCTCCTCATCTTCGTTTTCCTCTGCTGCATCTCCACTGGCAGTTGCAACAGCTTGGTCAACATAACCCTCCAGTGGGCCGTAGTCACAATCTTCTAAAGCTGCAATCATTTGTAGATCCTCCGCTTCACGGAGTGCCCTAGGTGTAAGAGGAGGTTGCGTGGTCTCCACAGCAGGAGAAGGAGATCGCACGACATCATGCTATTTTTCTACAATCATGTCTCTGGGCTCTTCGGCCTCATTTCTCTGGTTCAGCTCTTCCCTCTGCTCAATCTCTTCTCTCTGTTCTGGACTGGGAGTTCTATGCCCAAACTCAGGAATGGGAGTGGAAGATGACATAGTGATTCCCGCTGCAGCGTCTGCCACTATCGAAGACATGATTTGTCTGGGAGGAGAGTCTGTTAATTGTCTTCTGCGGACCAACCTTTTCCTTCTATGTAGAGGTCTCTCAGGACTCTCTACATTTTCTGTCTCGACTTGTTTTTGAACAGAGGTCGGTGTGGCAGCTTCTTCCTGCTGGATTGTTTCGGCCAGCTGCCGAGATTGAGATCTGGTCGTAATCTTTTCTGAAGAATGATCTAAGATCAGTTTCTTCTTCGCAGCTGTGACGGAAGGCTCCTCTCTCCTTCTCTTCTTGGCTGGAGATTTAGCAACTTTCAAAGAAACGCGTAGTGGCGCGTTAATCTCTTCAGGGAACATAACATCCGTCGAAACTTCTAAGGGTGTATCCACTGGCTCATGTACCTCATCATTTCCTGGAATTGACATGATGACTCCTCCCTTCTTCAATCTCGTTGCAGACGCGAAGCTATCCGCAAGATTGAAGTTCTCAGCAAAAGTGTTCGATGATGTATAAAACACCGAATATGTGAATAGCATACGAGGGCCATGACTACTATTCACCGGCATCGAGAACGTTGCTTTCGTATCTCGAGCATTATAGTAAGCCCAAGCTCGGGCTCCATCTATCAAGAAACATTTTCCTTGTAGGCATGAGATAGCATTACCTACGTGAAATTGGTCATACCCAAACTGCCGAGCAAACCGGCTGGGAAGATATGGCTCTAAATAGCATTCTTCTTCGAATCGATACACCAAGTGGGATGGTCGAATTATCTTCAACCAATTAAAAGCTATACGGCTCAAAGGTTGCATCTTTGAGTCAATCATGTTGGTCAGCATCTGTTCATATCTGGGAGGAGGACGAGTGCAATAGAAATTCTACCCTTTGTCAAGGTTCAAAGCATATCTTTAATCTCTCAAGGAAGTATATTTCCACTTACCCTGGGAGTATCTCCACAAAAAGCTGCCTCCGACTGGTCCCATGTTGGGGTCCATCAAAGTAGGATGGTGTAGAAGAAACCACCCGAACAGATAAGTATACGGCAATTCTAGCCGAGGAAATTCTTTTTCGCCCTTAGCTTTCAACATCAAATCGACGTACAGGCGGAGACTGGCGTTCAATCTACAAGTCATCACTGATAAGAGATCCATCTTATAACCGAAGACTAATCGAACTGCAGCAAAAAAAACACCGCGATGGAAGCGGTCTACGGCACTTGCTCCAGGGACAACGAATCGGCGGAGCCAGTATGTCAGAAATCCTGCTAATTGGGCTTCTTTTGACATAGGTCGATATCCCATTCTCATATAACTCTCAAGAATGTTTCCTTTCTTTAGAGGAGGACATTGATGATCATCTTTCATCTGGGTATCCAAATCCCCACTTACCTCCATCAACTTCACCACTTCAGTTCTGCTCAGTGGCTTAAAGAAGTCGGGGTAGCAGTTATCATTTTCCTTGGTCTTCTTTTCTTTAATATGGTTGAGGAACAGATAAGGCAACCATTTGGATGAATAGCAGGTACCAGATGTACCACTTTGGTAATACAGAAAGCAGATTTTGTAATGACATAGCAGTTCTTCAAAGACTTCTACCATGGCTGCATTCTCTTTTCGAAGTTTGTCCAACTCATCATTAGTTAGGACAAATTCCTCATACGGGGCATCACCCATCGGCATGTGAGAGATGTACTGCATCTCATGAAGGGCAAACCCGATCTCTCCGCAGGGAGTCATAAAAGTTCCTGTCCTATAGTTATATCTCTCTGCTAGAGCCAGAAATAGATACGAGTTGGGGGCAAAACCGTAAACAGTGGCATACACTGCTTCATACAAGTTTATCTGCTGAAGTTTGTCTTCAAACTTAGTCAAAATCTAGTTTACAATAAAATTCCATCTCTTATAGTCTGGGTTCACCAGTCCAGTTAATCTGAGGTCTTGCTCTGGATACCTCCCTTCGACCTTTGCGAACTTATTCGCGAATATTAGAATTCTCACGGGCAATAACAAAGAAGAATTCTCTGGCGGAATACAACCGGACTTTAAACCTCTGAGTAAGACACTGTATCGTTCCGAAGAACTGTAGAACATGTCTTTCTTGTTAGGCCCCTTCTTCACATAAATCTTTCCTGGACGGGCATCCTTAAAAGGTGTGAGATTCCATTCCATTTTCCTCGGATAGCTTGCATGAGCATATCGAGATAAAGGGAGGCAGCGGGAGACGTCTCGTATCGAGATTGTCTTGTCTGTTTGTCGGAAAATCCGTTCTTCCATCCGTGGCCTCGACTGAGAGCTCTTCTCAAAAGCCTCGCCAAACAGAAATAGGGGCTTCTTGTGAATCATGGCATCTGCCGACTCCAAAGGTTGTCCATTCATCAGACATAACAGGGTTTCATTATCTTGGTTCACCAAGATAGCTTGGCGGGAAGCTGGCAGATCATACTGTGGAAAGTGCACATGGGACAGATCCTCTTTGTATTCAGATTCTGAAAGAGTCCCTACAAAGTTCTCATACCCTAGATCTTCTCTGGTATCAACTGCATCAAACAGGAAAAACAAAAATTCAGCACAAGAAAAGATCAAGGATATAACCATCAAATTGCGCAAACAAATAGATTGCACAACATCAGATTGCGCTGGCAGTCTCGCGCAAATCATCAGATTGCGCTGGAAGTCTCGCGCACATCATCAGATTGCGCTGGCAGTCTCGCACAAATCAGCAAATTGCGCTGACTTTTGCCAGCGCAGTTCAACCGATTACGCAAGAAGTTATTCTTCATAAAAATGAAGAATAAACTGTTTCGTGCAACCGAACCCTAAAAAGGGTGGCGCAATATGATCACATCTCTAAAAAGAGATGGATTCTGAAAATCAGTGAAGTCGAAAAAACCTAAAAAGGTTTTTTGATTGGGTCATCTACCTTGCATAGCAGGATGTGCAGTCTCATGTCGGGAAGGACGTCGCACAACCCTAGCCGAAGACTCGGCGGGGGCCTTGCCCTTGTCGGCGGCGGAGGATCTCTTTGGCGCCATGGAGATCGTCGGAGAAGGAGGTCGGATGAGCTCAGAGTCTTCTCTCTCTCTTAAAAATCACAAAAGCAAAGTAAAGAATGAAATGAATATCGAAAGAACTATTTATAGTGCTTCAAATCGAAATGGCTGCCTCAGATTGCGCCGAAAAAGTCGGACTAATCCATCCGATTGCGCAGACAGCTCAGCACATGCGCAATTTGATTGAAATTCAAAAATTCAACGTATTTCGAAATTTTGAAAAAGTTCAACTTTCAAAAACTTTGAAGGGGGTCTTGTAGATCCTAAAAAATCAAGTTGCACACATCAACAAAGTCAGAAAAGCAAGAAATTCAACTTTCAAATGAACTGTACAGACATCAGATTGCGCATCATACAGACTGCGCAGACTAGACTGCGCACACTCTCAAGCGCGCAGGCTGACGTGGCAATGTCATCATTACCTGACACAATCAAATCTTCTGACAGCTGACAGTACGAAGAACGAGGAGACTATTCGTTTATTGTGCCGCACAGCGCTCGACAACGGCTGGACAGCTGGCAGCGCAATCGGTCAACTACTCTGTGCGCAGTCCATGCATGCACAATCCGATGCCTGCACAATTCAGGTTGCGCACTCCATCATGATAACTGATAAAGTACACGTGGCACTCATGCCATCAATTGCTCACTACGTGACAACTGTGTATGCACGATCATGCGCATTTCAATCAAAAGATGCCATGTGTCCAAGACAGTTGGCTCGTGATCCAACAACTGCCTACGCAGTCCACTGTTGCGCAATCCAATTCATGCGCAGTCTAGAATAACTAAAAGTTAGTTATTTCCAGAACTCTATAAATAGAGTTTCAAGTCTTCATTCAGGAGGAGATCATAGAGAGATCAGACATTAAAGTTCAGAATTATCAAAGAGTTCAGGAGTTCTTGCCCAAGTGCTGCTGCATTCTTCCGAGGCTTTTGCCTTCAGTTCTCCGAGGCTTTTGCCTTCAAGTCAACTTCAGAGGCTACCGTCTTCAAAGTTCACATCGTCCAAGGGATAAAGCAATCGTCATCAAGATTGGATTCCTACAGTTGTACTTTCCCAGAATTTTTGTAATCTTTACAAAGTTTGTATCAATAAAGTTCAACACTTTTGTTTTTGCAAACAACTTCTTCTGGATTTTCTTCAGGTATCGTTAGTTGATACCTTCTTATTGTCCTTCTATAGCATTTCATATCTAGTTTTTTTAGTAGTTTAGTAGAATTTGTGGATGTATACTGTGGATATCTGGACACTTGACAACATATATGTATTCGAGTTGGACTGGAGTCCGCTTGAATACGTAGCTGACCATTGCCACGTGGCCTGGTCCCATATATTTTGGGACTGGAGCGTGACATTATTTATTACAAATAATATATATTGCGAAGTTTGTTTCGTTATAAGCAGATGAATAAGAAAATTATCCTAATGAAGATCCTTGAGCACTGGTGCTTAACTGTGTTTTTCTAGCATCAATTGTGTCATTACCATAACAACTTCCATAGTGTCTCGTTAAAGTTCTTATGCCTTCATTTTTTTTCATTTAATTTTTGTCTTTTATTGCATTGTGCAACTTTATGTATTGGTTTTCGTGTATTGGAATCTAATACTTCCTCTCTATGATCATTTGTAACATATAATTTAGTAAAATAATTCCAATAAATTGATCTTGATCACGCCACAGAACAAGGCTATTAGAAGGGGGACGTAGGCAGCTACGCTATACGAGTACGTCAGTACTTCATATAACAGTCCAGATTATCTAGAGAAATGAAGAGGAAATGTTAGTTTGCCACTGACGTCTACCCAGGGTCAGATAAATCATGTATCTCAATCCTCACAGTATTAATAGGAGTATATCATACATATAGAGTAGTAAGACATTCCAAATGCTATATACATACATGATCATAAAACTAGTATAACAAAATAAGTATATACAATAGATACATAATCGTATAGCTACTCACGATCTATAATATACAATCACGTCGACATAATCGGACGGGACATGCTCTTAGAAATAAAGGTTAAACACTTGCTTTTGGCCTAACGGCACGAAAGAATATACAAAGCAAGTGAGTGAAAAGGAAACCAATTGTCGCTACTTGCGAACCGCCATCCTACGGACGCGGTCCATCAAGCAAAAACGACGGTAGGCCCTCCGGCTCTAGCTCAGTATCTGGTCATGCAAAACCAGTAGAGTCAACTCCAATGAGCAAATACGACAATGGAAGTTAGCCATAAAGTAAATTATATGTTAAACATACTGATCCACATGTAATAGTAGAAGATCACCAAAGCTTCTGATAATTGACATCAAATTCGCCATTAATACGAGCAGTTTGTGTGATTATTATTATTTTGTACTTACCAACGGTCAGATGTTCAAACAAAAATATTTCAAGCGACCATAATTTGTTTCCCTAATTAAGAGACAATGTTCTCATTTTATAGAATGCAGCCGAAGATGCAGTCAAACAAAAAAATTAAGACGACACACCGATCGCAAAAGCTAATGGCGATCTAAGTTGCCAAAGCTTCTCGCGATTTGTGTGCTTCAGAGCCAAAGCTTTTGGCGATGTGGGTGCCTAACACATGAGTTGCCATTAATTCTGACCATCTGTATCTCAACATGAAAATTTTGCAAACTTGTTACTCTTCTCTTAATTTCGTAAAAGATTATTATTGTTTTTAGGCAATTTTCTGCAAAAATAAAACACCTTTTCTACTTGATTGGTGTTATCGCAAGTTGTTTTCAAACATTTGGAATATTTTTCTTTGTTGAAATATAACACACACATAGGATTCTTAATCTCACTTACAACAAGTGTATAATTCTTTATTTAGAGACAACCAACCAAACAAACGATCGGCTTCCAAGTGCATTCAAGTCTTATTTATGAGAAATTATTAGTGAGTCGGACTTATCGTTCACCTTGATTCTCCTTCTATTAATGGCATAGAAACGAGTGCTTGTAGTGGCAGCCTGGAATAGTCCTCCACATCTCAATGCCATCAGGCGGAAGAGAATTAAGGTGCACCATGAATCCGACTTATTGAATAATTTCTCCTTATCTAGACTTTGCGAGTAGGCAAAGGTCATTCTTCTTATGAACTGTAAGCCCAAATGCCTCATCGAGATCCAAATCCTTGGCTGCCATCCCTATCGGCAGTTCCCAGTCGAAACAATGCAATAGGTTTGCCAGTATCAGCTCGACCTGGAGCACCGCAAAGTTCATCCCGGGACAACTCCTGCGTCCGAATCCGAAAGGTATCAGTTCAAAATTGTGTCCCCGAAAATCTATGCCACTGCCTAAGAACCTCTCGGGGCGAAACTCCGTCGGTTTCTCCCAGTTCGTGGGGTCCGTCGCGATCGCTGCGGCGTTGATGAACACTCTGGTCTTGGCAGGGACGTCGTAACCTCCGACGCTGCACGCCCCGGTCGTCTCTCGCGGCACCAGTAGCGGGGCGGGAGGGTGCAGCCTTAGCGCCTCCTTGACCACCAGCTTCAAGTAGTCGAGTAGTTCGAGTTCGCTCTCTTCGACCGTCGGCTTGTCGCCGACGACCGTTCTGATCTCTTGTTGAGCTTTGTTCATCACCGTTGGATTCCTCACTAGCTCCGTCATCGTCCAGATTATCGCTGCCGAAGATGTGTCTGTACCGGCGATGAACATGTCCTATAATTCGAAACAACTCGTTAGACGAAGGTGCATGCAATTTTATTTTATGAACAATTTATCTCATTTTGTTATTTCAAAGTTGGAAGTCAAGTTTGACACTATTCTACTCGGCTGTTTAAAGACTTACTCGACTGTTTAAGAGGCTATATTTTGGTTGTCAATTATCAATTAAAAAAAATTCTTCTATATTATGTTGTTATTCAATTTCTTCATTTTATATAATATAAAATTTTGTAAAAATAACTATTTTGTAAATAAGATACATAAGAAACGTCTTGTACAAACACTATGACATCACGTTCGGTAGCAACTTATTGATTGGGAAAATGGAAAATCGAAACGCGTACCGTCAGGAGAGCTTTTATGTGATCCATGCTGCTGAAGGTGCTCCCATGGGTGTGATCCTTCTGAAGCCTCAGCAAGACATGGACCAGATCCTCGTCGTAGGCCGGAGGTCTTCCGGACGCCGCCGCCGCCGACATATCGTTCAGGTGTTCGTCGATCACCTGGCTGTAGATTCCGTCCAGCTCCTCGAAGTTCTTCCGCAGCCTCCTCTCCAGCCCCGTAACCCAGTTGCACCACCCCAGCCAAGGGAAGAAGTCCGCGACGCAGAACCCTCCCAAGAGCTTCTGCGTCTCCTCGAGCACGTCGCGGAGCTCGCCGCCGCGCCGGCCCCTCCCCGCGCGCTCGTCGCCGAACACTACGCGGCGCATGACGCTGCTGCCCAGGGAGTGCACCAGCCTGCTCAAATTTATCGTCGCCGTCCCCGACTGCCTCTCGATCGTCGCGACGAGCGAAGCGACCGCGCCCTCCCGCACCGCTCGGAACGAGCGGACCCTCTTGAGGCTGAGCAGCTCCAGCACGCACGTCTTCCGCGCCTGCCGCCAGTGCTCCCCGTAGGGCGCGAATGCCACGTCGAGGAAGCCGTAGGAGAGCTTCCTGGCGGCGTAGAGCGGAGGCCTGCCGGAGAAGGCGAGGTCGTGGGCCTCGAAGACCTCTCTGGCCATGTCGCTGGAGGAGACGACCAGTGGGACGTAAGTATTAGTTTCACGATGGCGAGGTCTTCCCGTTGACTGGTGGGCGAGGTCTTCCCGTTGACTGGTGGGCGAGGTCTTCCCGTTGTCGTGTAAACAAATGGATATGTTTACACGACACTTAAAAACGCGGGGCCACAGTGAGAAGGCGAGGTCTTCCCGTTGACTGGTGGGCGTTTGCGCACACGCACCTCTCAACCGTATATTAGTTTTTTTTTTTTTTTTGTTGGGATTTTTTTGACTTACATCCTACTTGTTAATATGAATTTGTACTTACATCCCTCTTTTTATTTTTTTTAGACTTACATCCCACTTTTCGTCACAAAAAATATTCATTTTGTCACAAAAAGAATTTGTTTTGTCACAAAAATACTTTTAGTGACGAAAGTGGAATGTAAGTCTAAAAAAAATAAAAAGTGGGATGTAAGTACAAAGTCATATTAATAAGTGGGATGAAAGTCAAAAAATTCCTTTTTTTTTTTTGTTATTACAATCCATACATAACTACACGTTATTGTGGTTGGAGGACTCGAATCTTGTCGATCTATGTTGCTTTCCACATAATATACAAGCGGTGGACCTTATATATTAGTTGATATAAAATGATTGAAACTACTTGACTGAAAGCATGACCAGCACACATGTTAGGCACCAAATTAGCGCATAGTTTATTCATCTTCCAATATAGTACTAGACCCCTTGAGATTAGTGGTCATTCTACTAATGTCGCGAATCAGCACCCGAGCTTGCACCCGAACCTGCACTAGATCCAGATCCTGAACACGAACCGTAGCCAGAAGCAAATACATCCAGGAAGATGCAGGTTCGGAAACCCCCTCTCCATATACTGACAGTAGGCTGTATATTCTCAAATTGTGTCGCGGGAAATATCTATCTGTCAGAATTGCAAACACCCAGGGGCAAAATGGAGTAACGGGCGATCAACAACATGATAACCTATTTTCGGAAGAAATTAACAAGTTGTAATAGAAACCACCTTCAACAAAAAAATTGCAGTCTATATACAATCAAGCCGGTGCAAGTTACAGAAAGTAATTTAGTCACAAGTCAACACAAATACAAGTTACATTCGGCAAAAACTAGCTACATCCACCTAAATGCTACTTGCGAAGCCTAGCTCACCCTCCCTAGTCCAAGCTCCAAGCAGATTAACAGAATATCAAGAAAAAGAAAGACCATGATTTTACTTTCCATCACAAGTAACTTCTTTTTTTCCTAATCACTCCAATGTACAAAAAGAACATAGCACAAGAAAACTAAGATGTCCATCAAGCTGTCCAGTAAAATTCACTGCACACGCGATCAATGATCAGTAGAGCTTTATTCTGGTAACAATTTCGGTCCGACAAATGGGGCATGACTGAAGGCTAGGTCCACAATCCACACACGTCTGCATCAATTCAGAGGAAAACAAAATGCATAAATAAAATTTAAAAAAAAAACAAAACAAAACAGAAATATCGTATCAGTGGGTATATAAAGCATTGTGCAGTTTTAAACACTTCACCTGGTGCCCACAACCAAAGGCCATGTTTTTTGGGTTCGTGAGACAAATTGGACAAACCTGCTGAGAATTGAACAAGATCACAAACTAATTAGCTAACAGTTTAGAAAGGGGTCAAGTGAAGCACAAAAACTTTATTTGCTGCAGCTGTATTGGCTTCAAATTGATCCGACTTAGAAGAATGTGAAAATTGCTAATCAACTGTTAAAGAAGCAATCAGCATTGACAAAGGTATACAAATATTGTATTAGGGATCAAAAGAGAAGAACTGTGGAAGTTCTCCTACAAAATAAAAAAGAGGGTTTGATTGGATGGCTACCTGGTCACTCCACGAAGAAGATGGTGGAGCCGTAGTTACTGGAGGTTCATATGCTGGATAAGATGATGTTCTCTGCTGGTAACTAGTACTCGATCGCAACGGTTTCGAACTCATGGATGGTGCACCGTAACTTCCAACAGGTGTTGGAAGGGGAACTCTCTCTGGGGATTTTCCTACATGCTGACTGCTTCAAGCACATAAAAACACATTAATCAGAGGATGCCATGGATATGAACTCAAAGACAAGACTAGCACAAAAGGAAAAGGCTTGTTTGTACCCTAAGATCCCAAGTTCTATTGTTGCTTTATACTGCGGAGGTATTTCCATCAATGCTGCAAGAGCAAATTCCGTCTCCTTTTTGGACTGGGGAATGTTCTTTGACATGATCTCCGTGAAATTAACAAACTGGGCACATAATTTCCATTAATAAAATAAATCATAGACGAGCAGAATACTTCGTAATTGTATTGGACTCTTACCTGGAAATTATCAAAGGACCTGGCAGGAATATTGTCATCGAATTCTTTCATGGTGTCCCAGGGGCCATCGCCAACTCCAACTAGAATTATTGATAAGGGAAATTCGCTGCAAATGGGGGCAAAGGACAAGGGAAGGGATTTTAGAATACTCTGGATAGAGCATGTTTACTTATAGCTGCCAACTTTTTAAAGAAAATGTTAAGCCACAATGACTTCCAGTAATGATCCATGCAGAGTGGATACATTCATCAACTTATATTGTACAAGACCGCCACTTAATTAATAAGATGGATAAATCTCAGGAAGGACGTTATGTATCTATAAAAAGGATATGAAGATTTATAGGTTTTTATATATCACAGATTGGTGAAACCAGTATTACCTGGCTCTGACAATAGCATCGACGGTCTTCTGTTCTTGAGAGCTTAGCTGTCCGAACTCAAGATCAACACTTCTTGTAACCTGCATATATCACAAATTTAGTTTCATGAGAGAAAGGCAATCACATTCACAACTTCCTGCAACATACCAAATTGTGTTTCACAGAAACAAGAATCACACCAGATACTAGGGAAAATATAAAAATAATAAATTGTCGACTCAAACACATCCAATAGGACTATTGCCTCAAGTTTCATTTATCACAATTTATCATTTTGTTGAGTAGAGGAGTGAAATGGAAGCAAACAGATGCAACCATACAGTTCAGTCCCAAAGAGAGTAAAAAAATTCCAGAGGTGGCATATTTATATTCCTTAACATTCAAGTCCAACATAAGCTTGTTGTGGGCCTTAGTTGGACCTACATTACACGAACACGAAAATGGATACAAGATAATGATAGTTTCAGATAGGTAAGACATAGTTACCTATGTTGCAAAAGAATATGGACAAGGATACAGGTAAGGACACCAATTTCCCATGTTCAGGCAACATAGGTTGCACATATGACTTGGCAATCATTCATGGTAAACATTGACAGACCAATGTCTCCACCATCCTATAAAGTGGCCATGTCGGGTGGGGGCATGGAGGTACGACGGGTGGCAGAATCTCTAGAAGTAGAACATACTCCAGCAAGCCAGAAGAGTAATCATTCTGGAGCCTACCGTGATAAAACATTATCAAGAAAGCGTCATATCCATTTCCTACTTATATCATGTAAAGGACGGGTTCAATTTTATGAAACTAAGTAGATCAACTCATTAAAAAGACATGCATATACACATAATTAGTGTACACTTAGAAAATACAAAAGTGTCTGCACGTCAGGTTACTGAATAATTCCTGTGTCCAATTTCAAGAGAGGTTCTAACTAAAATCAATTATAAGTAGCCACTGATAGTGTTTGATTGAACTGTGTTTGGGATATGGCTTGGAGAAACCACTCAACAATGGAAATGTATACAAAATGTCACTGGAAGAATTTGAAGTCATAGGGAGCCACACAATATTTTGCAAAGTTGCAGGGAGCCCTACAATAAATTCCCTATACTAAAACTCTAATATAATGAACATAGAGTATAGAGGAGTAAGGTCTGATGGTTCATGTGGATTTGCCTTGTTGATATTGTGCAAGGAGTACCCCATACAGCAAGGATGGTAGACATAAAAAGAAGTAACAAAAAGAACAGTTATGGCAAAGCCTCCATTAAGGTATTTTAAGGGCCATTTGCTTTGCTACATTAGCAAATACCATATCCTATTCACTGTCCTTACTTCCTAACAACCTATCACTCAAACCAGAGCATCAATCCGCATTAGTGCACGTCAAAATCCAATTTTCTTTATATTGCATTCTTCTAATATTTTCATTTTAGCAACACAAAAACTTTCGGACATGTTTCTTGTGTGGAACATTCTCAATACAAAGCAAAGGTGGTTTCTATAGTTGTCCTGTAGAACTCCCATGGTAATACATCCATATTACACTCAAGAAGCACTTATCCATGATCCTACTAAATTCTACGAGAAACATCCAACTGAATCTCCACATATTGATGATTGATTGATCTTAAGTAACAAAAGATGGCCACTTTTAGGAAAATATTAACCATCCCTGTGAATTACTCCCTCAATTCTATAAACAGTTCTCTTTAGATAAAGCAAAAAAGGCCAGGAGGTCTACAATATGAGCATGATGCATTACAAGTGTCGCAATTACATATTGAGATGAATGACAATAAAATACAACTTATATACTACTTCGTGTCTAAGAAACATTCCAATAGATTCTTGTGACCATCATAATAAAGAAAATACAATACCTCATCCTCAGATCACCTACGGAGAAGAAAACAACTTTAAAAAAAAGAAAAACATTTATATATAGAAGAATACCTGCCCATCAGCAATGATCACTAAAACATGGTACTGTCCCCCACTCTGTGCCACTATGGTCATAGCCATTTCAATAATAGGAGCAAAGGATGTTGGACCTACGAAAAAAGAACAAACATTATCGAACAACAGTTAAATATGACCGGATGTGAAGAAATGAAGTACCAAACTGCTAATGATAAAAGGAAAAGGTGAAGTGGACAAACTACCAGACAACCGTAAATCTGGGACAATTTCCCTGTATCGTGATAGAGCCTCTGAAAAACCATTACATGATCTCTCATCCGGATAGAAGCTAAAAACATCTTGGTCATGTGTCGATGCTGTTAAACAGTATTCACATCTCATTTAGCTAAAATATATATAAATAATACTATTGCTAGAAAACCCTATAGAAATATGACAGTACCATCTCCAAATCCAAAACATGGGATCAAGTTATCCTCGTCAAATGCTGACAGCGTTCTTCCAATGATGGAGATTGCTTGTTCATATGGATTTTGAACATCACTAATATGGTGCAAGCTACGACGGTTGAAAGAATGTTTACCTGCAAATCAAAAAAAAAAAAATCAGCTTTTTTCTTTTCTTTTTGAGATAATTTAATCTTTATATTCAATAAACGTAATAAATAGTTAGCATATAGAACTTTATATTATAACCTGTCCATTCATTGCTCTTTGTGAAGTCAATACCAACAATAAGATTCGAAGACTCAAGACCAGCTTGTGCAAGAGCCTCAGTAACCTGCAGAGATGATTATTAACAGGCTGATATTTCTACATACAAGAGGCAAATATCTTTACTGAAATATACATGTAGTTGAAAATCTTCTGCTCTTGATATGATCTACTTTTACGGTTTTAGCTTGCTCGGTAAACCTTTTATCACCCAGCCTTCGACATATATACGTATGTTCTTTGGCAAATTAGGCCAAAAGAATCATGTACATCTTGTACCAGATCATCAGTCCTGATCTCATCAACCATCAAAAATGGTAACACACGGAGAACATACGCGGTGACAAGATATCTTAGCCATGGGTCGATAAAGAACTATTCACAAGACAAACCCCAAGGATTGACAAAAGTGATCCAATCAAGATCCATTCTCTATCAACATTACGGAAATAATCCTTCCTCGTGATTTCAATTCATAATATCACATAAAACCAGTTCAATAGGTCTGGCTATTACACAAATCGCTATTGAGCTTCGCCCCTTACAGAAACCTCCTTTGCATACATATCATCTTAATCAGCATAGGATATAGCAATTATTTTTGGATTAAAAGAAATTGAGTAGGAAGCAAGCCATGCATTATCATGAATCGATCCAACGGAACTATTAAGGAAATAACAAAGAACCAATCTTTATAGTATGAAGAACATTACGGAAATAAAGAACTATGCACAAGACAAACCCCAAGGATTGACAAAAGTGATTCAATCAAGATCCATTCTCTATCAACATTACGGAAATAATCCTTCCTCGTGATTTCAATTCATAATATCACATAAACCAGTACAATAGGTCTGGCTATTACACAAATCGCTATTGAGCTTCGCACCTTACAGAAACCTCCTTTGCATACATATCATCTTAATCGGCATACGATATAGCAATTATTTTTGGATTAAAAGAAATTGAGTAGGAAGCAAGCCATGCATTATCATGAATCGATCCAACGGAACTATTAAGGAAATAACAAAGAACCAATCTTTATAGTATGAAGAACAAACCTGATCCAACGATCTGTAATTATCTGCTATCTTTGTCAGGCTCCGGTCCAACCTCCGGCGCGGCCTCGCTGCTGCATCACTCGGCGGCTGCTGTGGTGTGTACTCGGGCGGGGGGTATGCACGGGGCGGCGAGTAGGAAGAGCACGTACCGCCGCTGCCTCCAGAGTAAGCATCGTACCCCTGCGGCAAAGACGACGACGGGGGCTGCTGCGGAGGGTAGCTCGGGCTAGGGGAATGGTTCCACGACTGCGCCCGCGGGTAGTTCCGGTCGTACGAGTCGCGCCGGTCGTACGAGTTGCGGCGATCGTAGTTCCGGCTGCCGGAATTTTTCGAGCTGCTTCCTCCCATCAAGACTCACTGAATTTCAACCAACACCCAAAAGAAAATATGTTATTTTCCAGAGAATGACACCCAAGACTCGAACTTTAAGCCTTTTTCTAGGAGAGGAAATTTCCGGGAAGCGATCAATCAACACCTGCAGATTTAGGGAGAAGGGGTTCTTTTGTGAGGAGATGGGAAACTTCCAAAAACTACAAAAATGGCAGCTTTCTTTGGGGAAATCGAACACGCAACTGCCCACTAAACTTCTCCAGCAATTAAAGAGGGGGAGATCGGCAAGATAACTAATTAATTTTGCTTAGAGACCAAGGGAAAAAACAAACAAGAAAATGCTACAAAAATTATCTTTTTTTTTCTGATTTAATTGAGAGGGAGTCAACCAATCAATAAGAATCAAAGATTTCTTCGTGAATGTACAATTAAACAGTAGAAAGAGCTTCTTGAAAGAAAACCAAAGAATTTTCGTCAAACCCATCCATCTTCCTCTTCAATCAAAAATAAAGATCAAGATTTGCTTCCTACATGTAAGAAGAAGAAGAAGAAAAAAGCCCAAAAAAGTATACAGAAATGCCCAAAAATTCCTTCTTTTTTCATGATTGTGGTTGTTACAATGTCCAGAAAATTTCAATTGATCCAAGTTTTAATCTTTATCATTTCCGAGAGTAAACTGCCCAAAAAGTCCACTCGACACTCTTTTTTTTCCCCAAAAAGAACTTGATGGTGATGAAAATGGAAAGATGCCCATTATTCCTAGGTGGGTTTTGGAAGAGAATGGGAAAAGATTGGATTTTTGAGTGACGTACGTACCTGCACTAAATCAATATTTTTTCCCCTTTCCTTGAAAGAACTCTTCTCCTTTTCCTTCTTTTAATTGTTTTGCTTGAAACTTTTTATGGGTGCAAACTATATGAACAGTGGATAGTGATGGGATACATAAAGATTAAAAGGTTACTTGTTAGTGTCCACTAATCATTTGAAGAAAAAGTTCTCTTTTAATTTATTTATTTTTTCTAAATACTTTTTAGGGAATTTATGGATGTTGTCACATGTCTATCTATATCTATAATATAATACAACAAAAAGAAAATAATTAATACAGCTTTGAAACCAGTCAAAATTGAACTGTCCAAATTATTCGTAAATTTTCCATTAATTAATTAAATAAATTTATAAAAAAATAAAAATTAAATATTTTCTTCTACATAACCGAATGCTCTCTATTATTTACACTAGCAATGTTAACCTGCATTGCACACACATAAAAAAAATTATCCCATACAATATTGTCCTTAGGAATTGAACTTGGTCAACCAAAAAATGTCTCCCAATCTATCCATTTGAGTTATATTTGTGTAGAGTTAAATAATTAGTTAATTTTTTAAAAATAATTAATAGATTATTTCCAAACGTCTTAGTAACAAATTATAATTAAAATATAAACAAACACATAACAAATTCATATTAAAATATAAATATTTATATAACAAAAATTTAAATATATTTAATATTTTAAGTATTTTTTAACAATATAAAAAAGAAACAAAAAAAATTATCCTAGGTGCAACACAAGTGAATTTACTAGTGTTTATAATTTAATATCAGTGTACAACGAACTTGATTTCTAGCGGGACTCATGACAACTATTTGCAAGCACAGTAAATTGCTCACTCAAAATTTTACTATGGGACAAAGTTAAAAATAATAGTAATGTGCAAGTCTACATTTATTGGTACATGTAGGATAAATTTTCCAAAAAATTTGCTCGAACGAAACTATTTTAATAAAATTAGAAAAAATAAAATAATAAGTGAAAAATTGTCTGGAGAGCTACGTTACACCAACTAGCGGAATTCGGGCTAGCAGTAGGGTGGGGGTGTTGGTTTTGGATTCGGTAAAATGTTTCACCCCTTGCTAGCACCAAGTCACCATGCAACCGAACCAATTTCCGCCAACATCGTTGGCAGAATTTTAGCAAATTTTTTTTACGGGCGATTGAAATTCTACTAACGAAGATGACAGAAAACGCACAAGTCAACGAATATGGCGAAACGTGTTTCTCAAAATAATTTCTCACTTATTCTTTAGTTTTACCTAATTTTATTAAAAATAGTTTCATTGGAACAAATTTTCTGTAAAGGAAAAGGGAAAGTAAATCAATTCCTTGACATTTCCTTTCCTTTGAAAAATTACAATTCTCATTGATTTTACTTTCCGATGTTTAAAAATGTCAAAAAATTTGGAAAGAAAGTGAATACTTCAATATGAGAAAGTGATTTCTTGCTTGGATGGATGTAATCACTTTCTTCCATAATTTTTCTTTCATTGTGAATCACTTTCCTTTCCTCAATTTTTTTGGCACCCAAATATAGGAAAAGTAATCACTTTTCTTTTCCAACCCGATAATTCCGCAAATCAAATTAGGCCTAATTTTTAAGGTGAATTGATTATTTATATCGGTTCAAACCAGGGTCGGCCCACGGTGTTGGGTTGTCCTATCTAAAGTTAGTTTTAGTTGCCCCTTGAGCCTTATTGTGGGCCAACCCTGGAAGGTCACCCGCGACCACGACCTCTATTAGAGTTATACTAAGTCTGGAATTTGTCCCAAGTAAAAAAGAAATTATTTAAATTCGAATTCTTGTCTGACATTATTTAAATTCGAATTCTTGTCTGACTTATCCGTAGGCATCCCTGGTTGAAAGTAATCTTAAATTTAGTCTAGTTGACAGGAAGCACCCATTAATGGAGACGACTGTGTAGGACCGATTGTAGGAACGAGTTGTAAAGCGCAATACTCTAGAGGGGGGTGAATAGAGTAGGCAGCGGAAATTAACTATTTAAAAATGTTAGTAACAAGATCACAGATAATATATCACAGATATGTAAATAAAAAGTAGAGAGTAGAGAGCAAACGCAAACACAAGGATGTATACTGGTTTCTCTCTGTTGAGGACTAGTCCAGTCGGAAGAACTCTAGCTTCCAGTTGAATCCACTATGGAAAATCACCACAAGTTTTCATCCGAAGATCTTGCAACTTCTACAACGCGAGCTTTGATCCGAAGTACTCGACCAACTTCAATTGTGAAGTGTGTAACTTCAATCAAGCCTCCGATTACAACCGCTCTGAAACTTCTAGACCGTACCGCACTGGCAAATCGACTAGAGGATTGTAACTGGCTTGGGATTTGAAAATGAAAGCTCAGAATACTTTGGAAGAAGTAGTAGGCTTATAGAGAAGAGATATGAAAGTGAATGAGTGTGTTGAAATGATCGAAATCCTTCTCTATTTATAGTTTTTTCAAAGGCAGAATTCTGACAGAATTCGGGCAGAATTCGGGCAGAACTCTATGAGAAAATCTCGGTGGGATCCGTAACTGCAGGAAGACCAAGTTCAAAAAGCAACGTTCACTAACTGAACTCTGGCCGAACTCTGGCCGAATTTTGGCCGAACTCTGGCCGAATTCTGTCCGAGTTCTGTTGGAGTTCTGTCAGGATTTTTGCAAATTGGTTTTGGGCTTTTTGAAAAAGTCAAACAGTTAGGAAGAAGTTTGGACTTTTGTAAGTGGGCTTATTTTCAAAACGAAAGGGTATTTTGAAAATGTTTCTTGGGTAGCCTATTTGCCAGTACGATGCAGTGTACATCGTATTCCTAGACTCAATAAATATGCAAAA
Source organism: Iris pallida (assembly GCA_029216955.1). Lineage (NCBI taxonomy): Eukaryota > Viridiplantae > Streptophyta > Magnoliopsida > Asparagales > Iridaceae > Iris > Iris pallida. The sequence goes on from JANAVB010003200.1 coordinate 25,495,534, forward strand.
TTACATTGATGAAATAGGAAAACCAAGAGCCCTTTGATGACGCCTTTCTTCAAAACTTGAACAGACTTGAAGACGCCTTTTTCACTTGACGGCGGTCGTCCAAAGATAAACAGATTTGGAAATCTGAATACCTTTCGGGGGCTTCGCCCCCGAACCCCTGACGGGGGGCGCTGCCCCCTCGACCCCTGTCCGCTGACCGGGCAGCGGAACCCCCGATGCGAGGCCCCGGATAGGTCGATAGGCGGTTCAGAGAAATCTTCTTGTATAACGCCATCTTTAGCCCATCAATATTACTCTATTGCATATGTCCTGGATTGACAAAGCTTGATCATGCTTAGTGCATGTCTAAGAACATGTTAGACAAACAAGACAATATGATACAAGCATAGCAATATGATATAGAACATTTAGGACAATGCTAACATTAGAACAATGCTAAGTTTAAGTAGCAACATGATAGCAATATGATACAAGCATAGCAATATTCTAGATATATGGCATGTCAAAGGGATAATTGATTTGAAACAATTAACTGCTCCACCTTTACATGGCTATATCCAAAAAAAAAAATAGTATTGACAAAATATTAAAAATAAAAATCAGAGACATATTTCCAGAAGTAGAAAATTAATTAGGTCTTCTTATCAAAGTTTATTTCTTCCCTTTTAAAGGCCTTAACACGATGTCCACCTGACAACCGTAAGGTTAAAGAAAAGAAACGCTTTGAGAAAGAGATTCAATTTGCTTGACTTCTCCCCGCAGAGAATTACTGTTATAGACAGTAAGTAACTTGAATAAGAAGATAATAAAATAAAGCTCAAAATCATTAATATTACGAATATTACACAAGCTAAAGATGAAATCACAATACCATAATATTCAATGAGTAATACAAAAAATAATCATCTTTAGACTAAAGAAGAAATATCCATTAAATGAACATTTAAAAATAAAACAATTAAAAGATATTTCAAATTAGCATGATGAATAATTGTATTAGTCAAAAGATGACATAAATTGATCTATGATATAGAATCTCATAATCGACAAGATAGATCAACATATGCTACCTTTCGTGAAAATATAAAGAGAGAATATTATCCATCAAATCTAAAATCTAAAATCCATCAGATAACAAATGCAACTAGATCTCAATAAATCTTTAGTTTAAAAAGCGTCGATCAATCTTGGGTTAACTGTAGAGGTAATGTCCCAGCTAACGGAGGTTCACCGGGGAACACTTAAGTACCGCTTCGCTTCGACCGTAGTCGTGGTGACAGACAGACCCTTTGTAGGCTTGTACCCAAAATAAATATCTTCTTTAATAACCGAGGATTTAAAAAGAATTAGTGCAATATGAAATCAATTATATTATATGGACTTAAAAATCTTAAAACAATATAGCAAATGGCATAAGATGTATCAATTACATTTATCCATATGTGCTACAAAATCATTGGGTAACAATAAAATATAAAAACATTAGTAAATCAAAATGTAAAACCTAGAGACGTTGATGTATTCTGGAACCTAGGAGATTTGACAGCACCTTGGATCCAGAACTAGATAATAGTTGCAAGTACACCTTAATAAATCTTAAGTCTATAAAGTATTGATCACTTCGGGTTAGCTGTAGGGGCCGGTTCCCAGCTAGCGGTAGTCCGAAGACTAGTGCACCGTGTCGCTTCAGGCTATTTACACATGTATGACAGAAGGACCCTTTCGGCTTGTTCCCAAAATGATTTCTACTCTTAAGAACTTAGATTCAAAGGAATATATGCAGTATCATCGAACATTGTCGAAATCCAGAATCCCTAAAAGTAAATATCCAAGGAATGGTTTATCAAGATCTAGATATTAAAAATATCATGTATCAAAAATGTCAACCAAAAAGTCAAGAAAAACATACACCATTAAAAGAGGCTTTGAGGAAGAAGCTAATAAAGAGAAGTACATGAATTTGTTCAAAGTAATAAATAGCTTAAGTATGAGATAAGTACAAGTTTGAAACTACTTTTTAAAATAATATAGAACTTGAACTTAACTCATATATCCCCATAAAGATATTTATACAATATAAGAAACATGAGCAATATATAAATGAAAATAAATTATTCATGTATCATTAACAATCATAAAAAAAAATCACAAGATCAAAAACATGCATAAATAAACTTTATCAGACAAAGATGTAATTGATTCATAAGAAATTAATCAAAATAAAATATGAGAATCAATAGTGAATATATTATGCAAGCACAAGGTTAACATAAAAGTATATGTATATACTTTTCAAGAAAATAAGAGACTTGTGCTAAACATACATACTCACAAAATACTGATCAAAGTAAATATGACATGTTAAAGACAAATCGGTAAGAAGTGACCATTAAAAATATTTTAAATACAGAGAGTCAAAAACATATTAACCAAAACAAAATTAAGCTCCAATAGACTAGAGTGATATGCATGCTTCAAGGATAAAACTAAAATAAAGAGCATACATAGATAAATGTGTCACACTAATAAAAATAAATACTATATAGTGTGAACTAATCATTTAAGCTAATCAGCTAGTCATGCTAGGATTATGTCTCACATTGATTCAAACAATAAACAATTAAAAAGACATCAATGAAAGCTAATAGTAAAAAATAATAAGAACATGCTAGATATTAGAAACTATTTAGTAAGCATGTTACCGAAGTGGTTCTAGTGACCACACTTCTGTTGGTGCAATTGCTTGAAAGATGACCTTTGTAGCTTTGCAATCACCAACATGTTCCATGGTTCTATTTGTTATGAGAAGCTTCACCTGCAATATTAGGTGAAGACTTTGGTATCCAATACTTGGATCCACATTTGTTAGCTTTGGGAACCCATTTGCATAAGTTCATATCAACAAGTTTTCTAATTTGATAATGATTAGAAACATGTCCATTCATACCACAATAATGACAGAAAGAATTAACATTAGTACTATGTGTAGTAGTATGAGAATGTGCAGTAGTGTGATATGATGTGCGTGGATACATGTAAGAGAAAGCATGGTTGTGTGAAGCTTTAGGTTTGCTTGCTTCCTTTCTATATGATCTGTCGTGTGTGACTTTGTGATGTGCTAAGTGTCTTGTGTTAGACTGAGTCGTAGGTTGTACTACCTGCTTTCCCAGTCTAATCTCTAACTTTTTAGAGTTAGCACATATCTCATCATACTTAGCAGAGAGAGCATCAATTCTACATGAAGCAATAGAATACTTCTTCTTTTCTGCTTCTAATTCCTCCTTAAGTTTAGCATTTTCTTGAGTGCTTTTCTCAATGCATTCAAGCGCCTCATGCAATCTAAACTCAAGTGTGGATATCTCAATAGAATTATCAGAAGTAGAAGTATCTCTAGCATCATTCAATAAGCAAGTAAGCTTTTTAATCTCACGCTTATAGGATAGAATATCCTTTCTAGCTTGCTTATATTTATCTAATACTTTCTTGTGTTCTTCTAACAGATCACTAAAAGCATCAGATAAATTATCATAAGAAAATTCACTCTCTTCAGAAAAAGAATTATTTTGTACCTCGTTAGATAATGCCATTGTGCATAAATTTGCAGCTTGATGAGGTCTCTCTTCTTCTTCTTCATCTTCTTGTTCTTCTTCTTCTTCAGAATCGCTTGCTTCGCTTTCACACCATATGCCCGATGATCTTCCTTCATTTGATTGTTCGTAGTGACTCTCCTTTCTTGTAGTAGTACAATCTTCTTGGATGTGGTCTATCTTCTTGTAATTGTCACATACAAGCTCTTCTTCGTATAAGGGATTATGCTGTACCTTAAATCCCAATTTTGTCATGTACATATTTGCATCATTATGAAGACTATCCTTCTCTCTGGAGTTGCTAGCTTTGCTTTCATACCTGCACTCATAAGTAGCTTCAAGAACTTTTCAAATTTTATGAGATGTTGTGCAAGTATTAATAAGATTAAATACATTTGTGTCTACAGCACAATAAATAATATGCATAGCTTTTGCATCAAGGCTAGCTAACTTCTTCTCTTCATCCGTGTAACTATAATAAGGCTTATTGATTATAGAGGATGTAAGAATAGAAGTGATAGTAGGCTTTTTGTAGCCGGTGACAACAATTGACCATAAGTCAAAATCTAGAGACTTCAAGTAGAAGCTCATCCGTGTCTTCCAATAGCTATAGTTTGTTCCATCAAATAGTGGGAGTCTATTTGAGGATTGCTCTTCAGTTGTGAAGTACATACTTGCCATATGTGATATAGTGATCTATGTAACAGCAGTTATATAATAACAATATTACCTCGCTTTACCTGTATAACCCGATCTGATAATGAGGATTTGCTCCAAGGATGTTAAGCCAAAATATCTATATACGGAGCACCTCTAGATGGAGAGCCTGCTCTGATACCAATTGTAGGACCAATTGGGATCGGAATATATTACCTCTAGATGCAGTACCCGCTCTGATACCAATTGTAGGACCGATTGTAGGAACGAGTTGTAAAGCGCAATACTCTAGAGGGGGGTGAATAGAGTAGGCAGCGGAAATTAACTATTTAAAAATGTTAGTAACAAGATCACAGATAATATATCACAGATATGTAAATAAAAAGTAGAGAGTAGAGAGCAAACGCAAACACAAGGATGTATACTGGTTTCCCTCTGTTGAGGACTAGTCCAGTCGGAAGAACTCTAGCTTTCAGTTGAATCCACTATGGAAAATCACCACAAGTTTTCATCCGAAGATCTTGCAACTTCTACAACGCGAGCTTTGATCCGAAGTACTCGACCAACTTCAATTGTGAAGTGTGTAACTTCAATCAAGCCTCCAATTATAACCGCTCTGAAACTTCTAGACCGTACCGCACTGGCAAATCGACTAGAGGATTGTAACTGGCTTGGGATTTGAAAATGAAAGCTCAGAATACTTTGGAAGAAGTAGTAGGCTTATAGAGAAGAGATATGAAAGTGAATGAGTGTGTTGAAATGATCGAAATCCTTCTCTATTTATAGTTTTTCCAAAGGCAGAATTCTGACAGAATTCGGACAGAATTCGGGCAGAACTCTATGAGAAAATCTCGGTGGGATCCGTAACTGCAGGAAGACCAAGTTCAAAAAGCAACGTTCACTAACTGAACTCCGACCGAACTCTGGCCGAATTCTGGCCGAACTCTGGCCGAATTCTATCCGAGTTCTGTTGGAGTTCTGTCAGAGTTTTTGCAAATTGGTTTTGGGCTTTTTGAAAAAGTCAAACAGTTAGGAAGAAGTTTGGGCTTTTGTAAGTGGGCTTGTTTTCAAAACGAAAGGGTATTTTGAAAACGTTTCTTGGGTAGTCTATTTGCCAGTACGATGCAGTGTACATCGTATTCCTAGACTCAATAAATATGCAAAATTATATTAATGAAATAGGAAAACCAAGAGCCCTTTGATGACGCCTTTCTTCAAAACTTGAACAGACTTGAAGACGCCTTTTTCACTTGACGGCGGTCGTCCAAAGATAAACAGATCTGAAAATCTGAATACCTTTCGGGGGCTTCGCCCCCGAACCCCTGACGGGGGGCACTGCCCCCTCGACCCCTGTCCGCTGACCGGGCAGCGGAACCCCCGATGCGAGGCCCCGGATAGGTCGATAGGCGGTTCAGAGAAATCTTCTTGTATAACGCCATCTTTAGCCCATCAATATTACTCTATTGCATATGTCCTGAATTGACAAAGCTTGATCATGCTTAGTGCATGTCTAAGAACATGTTAGACAAACAAGACAATATGATACAAGCATAGCAATATGATATAGAACATTTAGGACAATGCTAACATTAGAACAATGCTAAGTTTAAGTAGCAACATGATAGTGATTACATGAATATTAGTGACGTTATAATGTTAAACTTAATTGATTAGCCATATTCAAAAACATGATATAATCATTGGGCTAACAGACTGTACCTCCGATTAGACTAGAGAAGAATAAGGTTGGACCTTGAACTAGATTGCTTGGATCATTGTACATCGGAGATATGTTTAGAGAAATCTCAACATAAATGATGAAAATTTGTAACTAAACACTTACAAGGAATGGAATTTTTATGGAGGATAGTGTAGGCCACCTTCACTTGGTTGGTCGTACATAAAAATACATATATATTTATTGCACCATTTATATTATTTAGAATGTAATGTTTAATTTGATGTAAATAATACAATTTATGCAACAAATGGTTTCAACCTCCACAACTTATATTGCTAACAAAATTATTGCAATTATCTCCATTCCCTCTCCAATCAAATCACGATGAAGAATTTATATTTACAACAACATCAACATCCATTGTTGAAACAAGTATCCTAAGAATATCCACAGTGGAGATACTTCAAACACGTACTCCAAATTATTAGAAATTATGTAAATTATTACTTTTGAAATGTCTCCTTGATATTGTCACACAATGAAACACTCCAAACAAATACTCTAAATTATTTTTTTTCTCTTTATTGTCCTTCCTATGTTTGATAAAACTATTAATTTTGGTGGACCCAGAAATTAATATAGAGGAGGTAGAGCACGTTCCAAATCTGGAGAGTCTCTTAGCTTTCTAGAAATTTTCAAGAATGAACAAGTGACCATTGCAGCCTTCAAGTGCTACAAAATTTGACTAAAGTCAAAAACCTCTCCCATTGTGGATGCTCTAATTACATCATTGTGAACAATAAATTTATAAAAGCCATTTATGTATAATTGTATAATGTATTTTCAACATAAATTGTCTTGACTGAGTACTGGCGGCCACGTTTAGTTCGCGGAATTGGGACCTTGGGAAAAGAAAGTAATTCATTTCTTTTGTTTGGGTGGCAAAGAAAATGAGGAGGAAAGGAATTTGATTCCTAAGAGGAGGAAAAATAAGGGAAATGGTTCCTTCCACCAACCAAGGATTCATTTTTTCCCTCTAAGAATTCACTTTCCTCCCAATTTTCTTGGATTTTTCAAACATCAAAAAAATATTAATTGTAATTACAATTTCTAAAAAATATATCAAAGAATCAATTCTTTTCCTTTCCTTTCCGCGAACCAAATGAGGCCTAAGCATAATTATCACAAATTGTGTGATACTTCACATGTCTCATGTATCCAGAACTAAGCTCCAAGTTGTGATCTAAACATGGACTCAGGCCCCTAAATTTTCACATAGGGGCTTCCATTATCATAATTGTCTAAGATAGGGTGAGCGTTCGGTTTATTTGGTTTTAACCAAATCGAAATAGTCAAAATCGAATTAACCGAACTTCTAAAAATCCAAAACTGAAACCGAAACGATAATCAATTCGGTTTGTTCGGTTTTGTTATTTTTATTGTTGAATTGACTTGACCAAAAATTGAAATTGTAATTAAATTATACTTAAAAATATATAATTGTTATACTTAATTGTTGACATAAAGTTGGACTAATTATTAAATTACCAAAAACTAGATTTTAGAACGCATACATACGATTGTTATTTCAAAACTTACTCGTAAAATATGCATAAACTGAGGGTAGGTATATAATTACCGAATATAATTAAGTTATATATACTGGTAAAATATAATTACGAGAGTTAAATCAGTTTTTGATTTTGGACCGAAATTAAATATTTTTTTTAATACTTGAAACTGAACCGTTTTTTTTAAACCAAATTGAATTTCTTATCCGATTTGTTTGATTCTATTCCGTTTATTTTCGGTCCAAAATCGAATAATACCGGGTCTCATTTTTTTACTAGAGCCTGTCGGTAGATAGGATTTATATGGATTAGTAACCGCTTCAAATTGTAGGGGTCCCTGAGAAGCATTCCCTATCCTACCCCTGCCAAAAGAGGGGACAATATATATATTTGTGGCTGTGGTAGGGATAAGAATGTAGTGAGGACCTGACAAATAAGTGTAAGAGGAAATTTCATGGAAATTAATTTGTTTAGCATATCAAAGAATGAGCGAGTCTGGGGGCGAGGCCTGGCTCCCTACCATCGACAAAAATCCAACTGTAGCGGCTACCGCTTCGTAGTCGCAGGAACCCACGTGTCGATGTCTGTCTGTCTGTTTGTCGAGATAGGAAGAGGAGAGAGAGAGAAAAAAATTTTATTGCGTCTAATTTTTAAATTCGGTCAAGAAAGTCGTTATATATATATATATATATATATATATATATATATATATATATATATATGGTAAATGACAAAAAAAATTCTTTCTAGATTGGCCATTTTTGCAAAAAAAAAAAAAAAAGTTCCATACTCTTAAAATTTCAACTGTTTATTTTTTGTTGCAAAAAATTTCCAAATGACAATTTTACCCCTCCCTCCCTCCTTCCTCGGCCGTTGGGGGAGGACTGCGGGGGCCGACGAGTGCGGGGGAGGGCTGTGCGGGGCCGACGAGGTCGGGGGGAGGCTCGCGGGGGACGGACGGGGCTGGGGGCTCGCCGTCGGGGGGGAGGGCCGGCGGAGGGAGGGCAGGGGGGTCGGGCGGGAGGAGGGCAGGGGGCAGGGCCGGCGAGGGGAGGGCAGGGGAGGTCGGGCGGGGCTGGGGGCTCGCCGCCACCACCGGGGGGAAGAGGGGGGGGGGGGGGGGGGGGGGGGGCAGGGGCATTTTCGGGATTAAAATTTTTAATTTTGACTGGAGGGGCCTTATTGAGCGGATTTGTAATCTAAGGAGGGACAAATTGCTAAAAGTGACTAATAGGTCTTAATTTGCAAAAGTTGAATATCTAACGAGAATTTTTTTTGTCATTTACCACATATATATATATATATATATATATATATATATATATATATATATATATATATATATATATATATATAGATAGAGAGAGAGAGAGAGAGAGAGAGAGAGAGAGAGGATGTTTTTGAAAATAGTTTTTTTTACAATGAAGCATACCTTTTATATTATATAGTAGAATTTTTTTTTTCCATTTTCTTAATCATCTAAACATCTTCTACTATATAAAGATGCTTCAAAACGGTTCAAAAGTGAGCCGTCTAAGCCATGTGAATATCATGAACTATTTTGTTTTAAAGAATACGGAGGATAAAAATTAACTTCCTCATCTATAATTTCTTAAAAAGATTACGAATAAAACTTTCTCTCTTTTAGTCTGTACAAATAGCTATTTAAAAAGTAAATTTAAAATTATTTAAAAACAAATTTAAAGAAAAACAAATATCAAAAAATATTTAAAATGTTTAGCAAATCTTAATTCAAATATATTTAAAAATTTGAACTATTTTTTAACAATGTCATAAAATTATTTATCCACAATAAATTATAAATAAAATTTAATTATTTTTGCACTAATTTTAGTTTATATATATATATATTAATTTTAAATTATTATTTAATAAAATTAGAATGAAAAAAATAATTTAACGTGCTTTGCACGCGCATCTTCTAGCATACATAGTAAAAGAATTACTTTAATGTCCTGATTCTGCCAAACTTACTCACAAATAATGAGTGGGGACATTCTTGATACACGCAAAGAAAAAAGACTTTAAAAAATGAATGGAGGGATATTTCTTGTACTCACAAACAAAATAAGTAATGGGAACTCGGAGAGAGAGAGAGAGAGAGAGAGTCACATGCTTGATACCTAATCCATGGAACGCAAGTTTCACATTAGGGCCCACAATTGATGCGATATGTGGAAAGTCTACAAGATGGATACGCGCAAACATTAATTTGAAAAATTCCCAATATTAAACGAGTATCATAAGCTTATCGATTGAGAAAACCTCATAGTGTTGATGTCATAATTAGAGTCTAAATTGGAAAGACTTGTGTTTTTCTGGTCTTGTGCAAATAATTGTCATCGACAATTTCTAGACTTCGACTCTTCAAGGTTGTCTGATAGATAGAGTACGGATAATATGATATGACAGTATATGTGTCGGTCTATATGTTGATAACATTAATACAGTAGTTCTACACCAAATAGACTACCAAATCATGTTGATAACATTAATACAGTAGTTCTACACCAAATAGACTATCAAATCATGCAGTCAGTAGAATATGGTTAGATTTTGGTGTCGAGGTAGCCCTTAAAATCTTTCACAACAAAGATCGATCGGAAGATGTGAACCGACATAAATCATAATAGCACTTGCAAAATGAATCGGTGTTCTGCATAGACCCAGGATAGAAACCCTCAACAAAAATAATCAAAGTAAATTCAGAGAGAACAATATGATATGATACTTAAAAGACCTCAATACCAAAAAGTGGAGAAATTATTCAGTGGGATGGGCTCACCACATGGCAATGGTAAATATGAGCTCTCCAATGGTATAATGATACATGGTAATGTCAAAAGCCAAAAAAAGAAATTAATCAAACAATTGTCAAATATCATTAAGATAGGATTATCAAAAATGGTGTAAATATATTATTATGTGTCATTATACCATTGGACGAAGTCATCATTCATCATTGCCACATGGTGAGCCCGTCGCACTGAATAATTTCTCCAAAAAGTGCTCAAATGTAGAAACAATGCTAATTTAACTTGAACACATCAACACAATCATCCTTTTAAAGTGGTATTGGGCCTAACCATCATCAGTATGGAGCAATCAGTTCCTCTCTATATAAAAATTTATACAATTCAATCCTTCTTTTTCTTCCATTAAAACCAACTAATAACAGTAATTATAATCTCTTCCTATATATATAAAAAAAATCACATGGAATGACCTCGGCAACGTAAATAGTTATATGGAACTTAAATAAAGGGTTCAGAAAGCTCCATCTCATTAGAGTTCTCCTGTACATCAGGTTGGTATCTTACAAAGTTCAGTCCCAGCCACTCCCACGGCCAGCATACGTATCTGTGGCTGTTCTGGTCACTCCTCGAATCCGTCCTGCCATCGTTGGCTTCGAGCTGACGACTCAGCTCCTCGACCCTCTCTCTCAGTCGTGACGATCTCAGGTCTGCAAGCCTCAAGGAATCCACAGCTGCGTCTCTTGCAGCCATCGCCGCAGCTGCTGTTTCTTCTTTGAACTTGAGCTTGTTCTCCAGTTCTGACATGGTTTGCTTCGTCTCCTCTAGTTCTTGGCGTAGAGTTGACAACTGCACATTTTAAAATAAACATTAATTAGTAACAAAGTAAATAAATGGCAACATAAACAACATTAAATATAATAGCCTCCATATTTAACAAGGCGAGGCTTATCATGCTGTTGAAATTGTTTTGTTTTGTTTCTTGAGATAACATGCCTGTTTAGTTAATAAATTTTCAAGATTGGAAACTTGCAACTCCTATGAAATTTTCTAACCATTAGTAATGACTTAGGCATCAATAGAAACAAATTGGCATCTCAATTGTGCACATGGTGAGCGGTGCGTCCACCTTATCAAGTATGCAAAATTCCAAGGGAGCTGAAAACAAAGGTGGCGGTACCACTGTACAGTTATTACAGGCAGAAACATGCAGTGACATTTCCCATAACTCTCAGAAATCACCCAGAAGAGTTTTAACTATACACGCTATGTGGAATTACAGTAGTCACACCAAGCCCTACAAGGTCCCCATAACATTTCAAAAGCATGTTACTGCAGGCCAGAGAGTACATAAAGGAACTTGAGTGAGACGGGTTTTTTTTTTCCAAACATAGTTATGGGGTCTCTCTCCAATGACTGAGAGGGGCAATCTGCAATGCACCCTATACAACAACAACTATTATTATTATTAGGAAAAATGTATGTTCTGATTCTTTAGAAGGATGATTTTCTGGGGAAAAAAGGAAAGAAAATTTCAAAGGGTACACTTACATTTTAACTTCACACATTTTAAAACTTTAGACGTTATTAAATATCACACACAAGACTTTTTGCATAAGCTCTGGTTATTCCAGTACCATCTGCATGAATTTGCAAACTACCAAAATTAACATCAAAGCCTTTATTCCAAATTATTGAGCTCGGCTATATGGATCTTTTTCTTCCATTGAGCTCTGCTAATGGGCACATATCCTTCGCAACATTAACAAAGCTATAGACTTCTTTATAGCCTCAATCCAAGTTTGTTTAAGCCTACCTCTAACACTAGCAGCTCATTAACTAATATCCTATTGTTCCATCTAACTGGTGCATTTAGTGATCTCTGTGCACATGTTAGACGATTTTCTGTGCAATGGAACCCCTTCCAATTTACCAAGAATCAGTGTTCTAAAAATCGGCCTAGGCGCCCGCCTAGGCGCCGGCCCACCGCACCGAAACCCCCCTAGGCGGTGGGCTAGGCGGCTAGGCGGGCCCTAGGCGCTCCTAGGCGGGTCCTAGGCGCCCCTAGGCGGCCATTTTTTTGATTTTTTTGATTTTGTTTATTCTTAGTTGTATTTTGGATATTTGTTTGGGTTTTGAGATAGTATTTGGATTTTAGAACATTGAAATTTCAAATTTCAAAATTTCTAAAAAATTAAAATAAAAAAAAATCTAGGCGGCCGCCTAGGCGCTAGGCGGACCTCCGCCGCACCGAGTCCGCCTAGCGATTGTTAGAACATTGCCAAGAATACACTCGTTTTTTATCTTTCAATGTATCGTCACTCATCCATCTTAGCATTAGTTCCAGACACGCTCATTTTTTGACATGTTGATCCATAAAGCAAGATTGGTCTTATAGTTGTCTTAGTTTTCCTTTCTGCTTCAAGGTTCTCATAAGAAAACAAAGCACACCTCAAACACTACAAAAGCACCACAACATGATCACTTAGAGGAAACATATGGTGAATTCACCACATCCCTAACTATACTAGTTGAAAAGTAATTTTGATATAGTAGCTAAGGAAGAAAATGAACTAAGTAGAAAATATGAGAAGATCGAATTGTTAGAATAATATGACTATTTAACCCTCAACTCTCACTACAACTCTAGAGTTAAGAGGCAGAGAATTTAACAGGGTATCAGAGCAACCCATGTTCAACCACTTTGGGACACACTTTAAACACAGTTTACAACAAATTATTCCGCAGCATGAAACCAGCTCTTTGTCCAAAATGGACTTTCCACATGCACGCGCATGTTAGAATAATATAAGTATATTACCCTCAACTCTCACTACAAATCTAGAGTTTTAGGCAGTGGCAGGGATTTTAACACAAAAAACTAAAGCCCTAAATTTAGCCCAAAAATCACCAAGGATTCCTTTTTTATACTAACTAAGAACTATACTAGTAAAAGATGATGCTTAGATAGCATTCATATGAAAGCAAAAAAAGAAGAGAGGTGCCAGAAGTAAAAAAAAAAAAAAAAACTATGAAACGATTGGGGTCGGCTACATGAATTTAGTTTGTATAAGTTTGGTTTGATTTAGTTAGATTTAGTTCATAGGGATTTGATTTATTTTTATAGTATGTTCATTTCAAAGTTGACTTTCCTAAGTTTCCTTACTAGTTTTAAGTCGACTTTCCTTATTTATTTTAAGTCAAGTTTGCTTCTTTGTTTTTTTTTTCCTTTTGGGTACAATGAGGAGGTTTCTAAGCCCAAGAAGTGTTTTAATTTAGGAAATCAATGGAGCATTATATTGTTCGTAGTTTTCTTTTAAAGGCTATATAAGGTTCCAAGCCTCTCTTTGAAAACATGAAAGGAAAATAAAAGGTGATGTATAATATTGAGAGTTCTCTTTATAGTTGCTTGCATGATACAAGATTGGATCTGAAATCCTAAATTCGATGAAACCTAAGGTATGAAGCCTTCAAGAACGTGTACAACCTTCTTTCCTATACTTCTTTTCATCTCCTTAAATGTTACAACCAATCCCTGAAATTGCTACATTATATCTCGAAAATCTGATTCCATCTTGCTGTATCAGCATAAATGGTCATCAAAACTCACAAAAACCGTTATCAACCCCTTCTATAACAACAACCAGAAGTTTTGTAACTTTAGACCACATCATATTTGAACATAAACCTATTTTTCTTTGTTCACAAACTAAATCTTTATAGGGGAGTGCCATGCAGCCCAAACAACCACTTTCTTAGATAAATCCTAAAACAAAGTGGCTCAAATCTATCGCTCCTAATTTCCCTAATATATAACTCTAATAGCCATAGCCTCTGTTCCTAATATTTGATCGATCCTTAATATCTTCCCACGTTGAAAATTGACATAGTTTGTGTGCTCGTCTTACATCAAGAAATATACACAGAAATCTAAGGGTCATAATTGTAGGGTTTTGGGTTCTGGATGGTCGAGGTGGTCATGGACTCAGTATTCTCCCTTATACAAATGAGGATACAACTATTTGAAAACCATAGAACAATAGTTTGTTGCCTAAATAGTAAATA